>SJYV01045336.1:812958-827474 GCA_006410875.1 Neotragus pygmaeus
ATCCCTGGGTTGGGAAGATCCCCTGGAGAAGGAAATGGCACCCCACTCCAGTATTCTTGCCTGGAAAGTCCCATGGATGGTGGGCTACAGTCCATGGGGTCGCAAAGAGCCGGACACGACTGAATGACTTCACTTTCACTTTCTTTAGGCTTTTACATGGGATTGGTAGAACACGTTGGTCTATAGATTAAAATCCAGTCATTCCCTATTTGGGAAAGTTAGGACTACACCTGTTTATTTCCAGGCTATTGTTCATAGATTTTTCCTGGGTCACCAAGAGAAATTCTGCAATTATATTTGAAAATTCTTTCAAAAATCTTATTTCCAAGGACTTAAACCTCATGAACCCATCACATTCTCTTATCTACCAATTTGAGCTTCAGTACAGCCTTAATGATGATTGTTATGCCTCTTCCAGTATGAAGATCAAAGTGGTAACTTAACCAAAGTTTGAGGGCATGAGTGAATGGACCCAACCTTAATTCATGAATATGTGACCTTGTATTACTTACCAGTTTATATATGTTGTCTGTCTCTTTGTCTACCACCAGCAGAGAGGTCTGATCTCCACCCTTTCTAATCATTTCCACCACGGTGTCATGATCAAGGGACTCCACAGACTTGCCATTGACAGCAACCACCAGGTCATTGTTCTTCAAGCCAGCCTTTTCTGCTGGACTTTTGGAATCTATGTCCTTGATGATTTGACCTAGCCTCCCCCCAAAAAAATTTAAATAGTATTATCACAAAGATTCCTAGAAAACAAACTGGGGGATTTCTGCTGGGGCCTAAAGCCCTTGTAAAATAGATATAAAAGGCATGCCGAGTACAACTCCTGTCCTTCCCACTAGGATATCTATACACACCCTATCCACCTTGCTGTTTGGTCAGAACTCATTCCAGGAATAAACCCAGTCATTAATGATGAAAAAGTCTTAAAGAAAAGAATGTTATTACTAAAAGTGTTTGGAATTCAATCTTGACAAAACAGCATGCTAAGCAGTAAGGGTCAGCAAAGCCCCAGGAAGTCAGTGTGCATACTTGTATGCTTACGTAGAAGCTAAGCCATAAAAAAGGGGAGGAGAGGATGGGAAGAATGGTGAACAAAACCAAAGAATTCAGACCCCAGGAAACCCAAGCGAGCCTTTTAGTAGCAATTGGGCAAATTCAGTTGTGAATGGATTTGTGAGTGCGTGCCACACAGATGGGTGTTGAGTCTTCAGGAATTGAACCATCTTCACCAGAAACCTTCAGATCTCTCATCCTTTTTTTTTTTTTTGCCCCTTATACAGTTTTAACAAGCTCTAATTTCACTTTTCCAGCTAGTTGCTTGGCATCTCTTGGTCACCTGTTAGTGGGAGCACCATCCTCCTGTCACTGACAGGTAGCATGATTCTTCCTCAGCATCCACGCCCTGTGTCAAATCAGCCAAGTCCTTCAGTGCTACCTTAATATTTTTTACACATCTCTTCTGGAGCCCTAGTTCCTCTACCCGAAATGCAGTTTGTATTCATTCCTGCCTTGAATTCTTCCTAAACTGCTACTTTACCAGTTGCTCTCCCCTCCTTGTTTGCCTTCTCCAGTACAGACCTGCTTTCAGATTCATCTCGATGCAACGTCTGAGCGAGTCACTCCCCAGCACGACAGCATGAGTGTGAGCTTTTGAACTAAACAGACCTAATTTTGATTCTAGCTGTATTAGAACTATTTGACCATATAAAAATTGTTGTATCTTCTTCAAGTCCCCAATTTCAGTAATTCTTGCAAAATTATTAGGAGTAATTGAGATGTGTAAAGCCCCCAAGACAATGTAGGCTTAATTTTTCTTCTCTCTCACACTGTTCAAAAAATAACTCCCCACTAACTCTGAAAATAAGTCTAAACTCCTCAGCATGCACTAACAGTCCATCATATGTCTCTCCAACTGACCTTTCTAACTTAATTTTCTGTGCTACATTTTAAATGGCAGTCAAACTGAGCCTGTGTCTTCCTGCTTTATTCACACAATCCTGTCTTCATAGATTGGACTTACTTGTCCCTACCCCATCAACTTGCCCACATTCTATTCATACTACAAAGCCAGAGCTCAAGTGCCACCTTTACTTTGAGGCCTCCCAATACCTTTTTAGTGAGGAAAAACTTGCTCCAACATTGAATTTCCATAGTATCTTACCTGCCCTATTTTAAGATGTTTCTCACCATCTACCTTCAGTTATGGACATATGTGTCTTATCCTCTAGTTAATAGGGGTCTTCTTGCCTGAAGAATTCTTATCACATTCATTTGATAGTCTCAAAGATCCTGAGGATGTTTTTATACCATATGAGCCAAATTAATGTTTCATAAATTAATGTAAATATATATGATGGAAAGAAAATGGCAACTTCTAGGTGAATAACAGTTTTCATGGCCTGAACCTATTTTTTTTTTCCTAATGTATTCAGCTTGTATAGGAGGACCTTAATTCTTATTGAATTACAGGGAATCAGAAAGACTCCTGGTTCTATTCATGTCCCAGATCCCCACCCACACCCCTGCCTCAGATTCAGTGGGGTGTTGGCGCTGTTACACACCAGCTCGTGAGAATACTTCTCAACTTCGTGTTCTATGACAGCATGTTGTAGCTTGAAATCAGACATGGTGGGAGTATTTACCCCACAACAAAACAACACATGCTACAAATTAGGGCTTTTTTTTTCCCCCAGAGAGCCAATTTACTGGCATGCTACTGGCTCAGATCCAAAATTCTGCCTTATAATTCTGCTATGAAAACCTAAGGATACCCTGATGGGGGGGCTAGGGGGCCTAATGGAACTCTGGAGTCAGACTGGGATGAAGAATTGGGTGGTTATACTGCCAAGTTTTCTGCTCTTCAAGTGCCTTACCTTTCTGTTCTGGACTTTCCCTCAGGTAGAAACCATAGCCATTGCTTCCCTTCTTCATCTCTACAACACGGGGCTGGCAGGGTAGCAGTTTCAGACTGGCTGTTTCTCTCTTGACTTTTATCTTCTGCTCGCTCTGGTGCTTGTCAGTTTCCTTGTCCACAAGCAGGAATGTGATGCGGCTTCCAGACTTCTTCACCTGCAACGACACTCACAGGTGAGGACCAACATCAGTCTCCAAGAAAGATGCTGGGAAATAGGAAAGTTTCTGTGTTGAGGCACACAGTCTATAGATTAAACAGGATATATGGGATTTAAGTCCTGAGTTTAAGCTGTAATACTGTTTTGTACCACCTCACTGGTATTTATTTATCTTCCCTTACACAGTTGTTTTTCCCTTTGTTAATTATGACATCACCCACACAGATGCTAACTGAACCCAAGTGAAAGCCCGGATTCAGAAAACCCAGAAAGGTACTTAGGTGAAGACTAGGAAAGGAATTTGGAAAAGCAAGTAAATGTCTACTTTGAAATACCATTCTACCAAGAAAAGATACAGTTGGTCAATTTTCAAGGTTCCATATGACCCCAAAGAAAAACCTCTTGAGTGTTTTCCATGCATCGTGGAATCATGCTGGTGCGTAAGACTTGGGGTATAACTCATCAAATACTCCCCATGTGTAACTCGATATTCATCACCCACACTGGTCATCTTCCAGCTTGTATTAAAACACTTTAGTAACATTGATTCAAGATCAAATTTATTACAAGTTTAGAGAGTGATTCCAGTAAATTACACATAAGATCCAGAAGATAATGGTTCTTTAGAACACTTTTCTTCAAGACAACATGAAATTAGCAAAGGCCTCAGTCCAAAACCCTATGTTAACACTGCTTACACCACTAATGAGTCTGTTGGCTCTTAATACAAAGGTTTAGCATCCCATTATCACAGTCTTCCCATCATAAACTACCATTCCTGTCTTCCTGTCACTTACAGTGAGAGCAGAGTGAAAGTTAAAGGCGAGAAAGTGCTCCTTTGGGATATACCTTTTCAACCACCTCCTCGTGGCTGGCATCCTCTACATTCTCTCCATTCACTTCAATCAAGTGGTCATCAACCAGCACTCCAGCTTTCATAGCCACACCTTGAGGTTTTATATCAGTCATGTACACTCCATTTTTACCTGAAAGAGAGTAGGGGGTAGACAAGTGTCACAGCTCCATTACACTGAAAGTCTAACGGCAAAGGATTTTCTCCCAATAATATAAAACTAGAACTTCACATAGGACTAACTCAAATAGACTTTGATACAGAATGACAATTAGAGCTCATAGCACGAACATGACACAGCCATTACTCAGTTGGTTTTTATTGATTTGAATAGGATTTCTGAGCCCAAATAAGTACAAAGAAGGAATCTCAAGTGGCACTGGCCTCTTGAACCAGAAAGTAGCGAATCGTGCCCACTCAACATCGCTGTGTCATACTCCCTTTCCTTTCCATTTGTAGAATTAGACAGCATCTGCTCTGTTCTGTCCTCTTTAAAACTATCACCAACTACCACATCCCAGTGGACTGAATAAATCTCAGTGATGCAGGCTAAAGAAAACAGGCACAGGAAGAGAGGAAAGCATAGACACATACGGTCAGTCTGGATTAGCAGGTAGGATGATTTAGGTGCTTCTTAAAGAAATGCTGTCAGTACTTTCAAGATACTAATATTTCAGCCTAGGCAAAGGGTACCTTCATTATGACTATATAAACCATTTGTAAATAATAATTTAAACTCTGCTTTCTCAAATACTTGGCATTTCTCCTGTTACCTTTTTATATGTTTGCCATGAAGAAAACATTTTCTTCATAAAGCTAATTTAAACTTTTCACCACAGACATTACACAAAGGCCAGATAGTCTGAACTGCAATTTCTTTCTTTCTTTCTTTTCTTTTTTTTTTTTTTTACCATATTACTGATAATAAATCTCTGAGAAATGCCAAGCTTCCCTTGACCACCTATATCACTGTGTTTTAACAACTGACAAACTCAAGAGATATCTCTTATAGCTAGTTTATTTCTCTTGCTAACAGGTTAAATAAGCCTTAGAAACCATGTGTAGTATTGGTCCGCTCTTTCCAAGCAAAGCCTTAGTTGCTCAATCGTGTCCGACTCTTTGCAACCCCATGGACTGTATATAGCCCACCAGGCTCCTCTGTCCATGGAATTCTCTAGGCAAGAATACTGGAGTGGGTTGCCATTTCCTTCTCCAGGGGATCTTCCTGCCCCAGGGATCAAAGATGCATCTCTTACATCTCCTGCACTGGCAGGGAGGTTCTTTACCAACAGAGCCACCTAGGAAGCTCTTTATCACTTAAGCAAAACATGACCCACCACCAGTGCCTCAGTACAGAAAGAACAGGGAAGGAGCAACGTTAGAGGTGGAACCAAAACCCTGACTCAGCTGTGGTTCCAACCTCAATCCCAGTGAAATCAAGAAAACCACAGGCAACTGTTCATGGGTCAGCCTGCAACTCTGAAATTCTAGGAACAGAACTTCTAGTACTTTCTGATGGTTGGGGTTTCTCAAATCACTGTACCTCTCAGCTAGAGGTCAGGGAGACATCTCAAAGCATAGCACAGCTGAGGGTACTACCTTGATGCCACAGGAGGGTGGTGATCTTGGCCGTGCCTGTGGCAACTCTAACAGCAGCTGATACATAAATAGGTGCTCAAGGACTTTTTGAATAAGTGACCACCTGGACACTCAGAGATGAAAAGAGATATCATTCTCATTCAAAAGTAGCTCATGGAGAACCTCCTTTTTCTTGCCTCTTATTCTCCATTCTCTCCTCCATCTTTACCCCCAGAGAAGCATCAACCCTCTAACCCTCTGGCCTTGAGGACTCAGCTTAACAAACACAGGGAGAAGGAGCGCCCAGTGTCCCTCCACAGTGCTGTTGCCCACCATCCTGATCCCTCTTTGCACAGCTACACAAAGGAAGGGCCAGGGGAGAGAGGCTGCTGTTGAATCTCTGTAGCAATTGACAGTTAGTCAACGAAGTCATTAACAGATACCAATCTGTCTTCCAGAAAGCTGCTTGTCCCTGCCCCACCTTCAAGCTCACCTTGGACAGTTTTCAGAGAGAAGCCATAGCTACCCCCCTCCTTCACTAGGTAGCAGAGCCGTGGCTGCGTCCACATCTGTGCTCCTCCGTTCATCACAGAGAGCGGCTTCTTATCGTTCAAACTCGACTCCTGACTTTGACCCAACGCTTTCAAGTCTACTTGCTTTTTCATGGCTTTCTCGTAGGAATCCCCATCCAGAACTAGTAAAGTCACTGAATTCCCACTCTTTCTGACCAGATCCACAACCTAAGAGGAAGAAAGAAAAAGATTAACCAATAACCCTCTATCAACCACCGGGGTTGTGGGTGAGAGAGCAGTGCTCACGATCTGACTCTGCAGATTCTAGCAACTGACCCCTGACATCCGAGTAGTCAGCAGATCATCCCCCAGCCATCTCCACCTGGGCCCCACCAAGATCCAGGGACAAAGTAGGCTGGGCCTTTAGCACCACTGGACACTATAGAGTGCAGCCCAAGCCCAGCCCAGGGAACTTTTACTAGGACAGGTCTCCCAGGAAGAATGCTGCCCCGAAGCACAGCAAGTCCTCCTGAGTCTACAGAGACAGCATAGTACAGTGAAAGGAGCACCCACTTAGAGGCAGATAGAATCGGGGTGAGGTCAGACACTCCCTTATGTTCACTATGTGAACACATTAGCAAGCTAAGGTGTCTGAGCTTCCACTTCCTCGACTGTGAAATAGTACCTCATGGGTTGTGCCAAGGATTTAACAAAATAATGGTTATGAAATTGCCTAGTATAGTCCCATTCACGTAGCAAATATGCAATGCACATTAGACCTGACACTATTCAAACCTAGGTATAACTTTTACAGTTCTTGGTTAATCATAGGAGAGTTGATCAGCTGGCAGAGTATAGCTGTAAAGGTATCCTGCCCCACCAGTGGCAACCAGGCAAGCTCCACTAACACCCAGAACTAAAATCATCAGAGCTATAGGGGCTAAAGAGATCCTCAAAGAACTCCAAATATCCCACTTACCTGCATGTGCTCTTCCTTGTCCACGAAGACACCATTAATCCTAAGAACTCTGTCTCCATCCTGGAGACCCGCCTTCTCTGCTGGGCTACCCTTCTCAATCACCCGGACCAGGTGGCCATCAGTGTCCTTCTCAACTCGCAGGAAGAAGCCATAGCTTTTCCCTTCCTGTTTGATTAGCTTACATTCTCGGGGGTTGAAGGTGGAGGCCATTTCTGTGATGAAAACCAAATGGGTGAATCCTCGAGAAAGAGTCTAACTGGCATGAGAAATCTGTACTCCATCTCCTATACATCTTTTCTTCTAATCACACCAGCTCCCGGCTGTTCAGGAAGCAATATTTGGGGTATGGGAGGTCACCTTCCAGGACTTGCTAGTGATTTCCAAATCTGTTCCTCCCCAAAGATGACCTTTCACTTGAGTTTCAGACCCATGTATTCAGCTAGGTACTGGACACAGATGCTTCATTTTCAGTAGTTCCAAAACCAAATTCCCTTTTATCCCATGACCAAAAGAAATTAGTTCCAAATATATTACCTAAAATTTTTTAAAAAATCCAAGTCCACTTTCATTTAAATATCTGTGAAGAGCTTGCCGAGTTCAAGGCATTGAAGATAAATCTGTGGACAAGACAGATCTATACTTTTCCTCTTGTGTCAGGGAGAACATGTTTTTACAGAAACGTGGTGAATGATTTACTAGGGAAGAACAAGAGTGATAAGGGAGAATATAACAGAGTCTTGGGAGCAAGGAATGGGGTGGGAAGAATAAAGTACTGCTTCCTAGAGAAACGACTTTTCCAAGACCTGAAGAATTAGTCAGAGTGGTGAGATGGAACAAGATAAGGAAGACCTCAAGCAATTGAAAATCAGAGAAGCCAGACCTTAGAGTGGACATGCGCGTTGGAAACAGAAAAGTAGTTTCCAGGACTGTGGAGTTCCAGTCAGAGAGGAATAGGGATTCCCCCACAGAGGGCGCCCACTGCCAGGTCAGCTTTATCCCCCTGAAGCCCCTTCCTTTTCCACCCATCCTGCTGCTGCTTTCACTCCATGTAGGATCGAGGTCCTGGGCCACAGGCTGAGGAAAGGAAAAGTGTAAAAGCTTGGAGCCCTGTCACCCAGTCATTAAGTGGAAGGTTCCTGCCAGGCACAGGAAGCTATATTCACTATCCTGTGATAAACCATAAAGGAAAAGAATATGAAAAATACGTATACATGAATCACTTTGCAGTACAGCAGAAATGAACACAATGTTGTATATCAACTATACAGCAATTAAATTTTAAAAAAAATTTCCTTCCAGGGGTCCCCAACCCCTCCTGGTGGAAGCAGTTTTTTTCCATAGGAGATTGAGAACAGAGGCCAGAACTGCCGGTGTGTGTAAAGCAGAGGTTAGACTCTGCTGGGTCAACTGCCTGCCGGCAAACCCTCATGTTCCCCTCGTCACAGCTCCCCACCAGTAACTCAGAATAAACCATCCATCTCTCCTGGAACGACATGAGTGGAAGACTGCACCTGTCTCTTATACACATCTTGATCAGCTGCTAGAGTATAGCTGTAAAGGTATCCTGCCCCACCAGTGGCAACCAGGCAAGCTCCACTAACACCCAGAACTAAAATCATCAGAGCTATAGGGGCTAAAGAGATCCTCAAAGAACTCCAAATATCCCACTTACCTGCATGTGCTCTTCCTTGTCCACGAAGACACCATTAATCCTAAGAACTCTGTCTCCATCCTGGAGACCCGCCTTCTCTGCTGGGCTACCCTTCTCAATCACCCGGACCAGGTGGCCATCAGTGTCCTTCTCAACTCGCAGGAAGAAGCCATAGCTTTTCCCTTCCTGTTTGATTAGCTTACATTCTCGGGGGTTGAAGGTGGAGGCCATTTCTGTGATGAAAACCAAATGGGTGAATCCTCGAGAAAGAGTCTAACTGGCATGAGAAATCTGTACTCCATCTCCTATACATCTTTTCTTCTAATCACACCAGCTCCCGGCTGTTCAGGAAGCAATATTTGGGGTATGGGAGGTCACCTTCCAGGACTTGCTAGTGATTTCCAAATCTGTTCCTCCCCAAAGATGACCTTTCACTTGAGTTTCAGACCCATGTATTCAGCTAGGTACTGGACACAGATGCTTCATTTTCAGTAGTTCCAAAACCAAATTCCCTTTTATCCCATGACCAAAAGAAATTAGTTCCAAATATATTACCTAAAATTTTTTAAAAAATCCAAGTCCACTTTCATTTAAATATCTGTGAAGAGCTTGCCGAGTTCAAGGCATTGAAGATAAATCTGTGGACAAGACAGATCTATACTTTTCCTCTTGTGTCAGGGAGAACATGTTTTTACAGAAACGTGGTGAATGATTTACTAGGGAAGAACAAGAGTGATAAGGGAGAATATAACAGAGTCTTGGGAGCAAGGAATGGGGTGGGAAGAATAAAGTACTGCTTCCTAGAGAAACGACTTTTCCAAGACCTGAAGAATTAGTCAGAGTGGTGAGATGGAACAAGATAAGGAAGACCTCAAGCAATTGAAAATCAGAGAAGCCAGACCTTAGAGTGGACATGCGCGTTGGAAACAGAAAAGTAGTTTCCAGGACTGTGGAGTTCCAGTCAGAGAGGAATAGGGATTCCCCCACAGAGGGCGCCCACTGCCAGGTCAGCTTTATCCCCCTGAAGCCCCTTCCTTTTCCACCCATCCTGCTGCTTCTTTCACTCCATGTAGGATCGAGGTCCTGGGCCACAGGCTGAGGAAAGGAAAAGTGTAAAAGCTTGGAGCCCTGTCACCCAGTCATTAAGTGGAAGGTTCCTGCCAGGCACAGGAAGCTATATTCACTATCCTGTGATAAACCATAAAGGAAAAGAATATGAAAAATACGTATACATGAATCACTTTGCAGTACAGCAGAAATGAACACAATGTTGTATATCAACTATACAGCAATTAAATTTTAAAAAAAATTTCCTTCCAGGGGTCCCCAACCCCTCCTGGTGGAAGCAGTTTTTTTCCATAGGAGATTGAGAACAGAGGCCAGAACTGCCGGTGTGTGTAAAGCAGAGGTTAGACTCTGCTGGGTCAACTGCCTGCCGGCAAACCCTCATGTTCCCCTCGTCACAGCTCCCCACCAGTAACTCAGAATAAACCATCCATCTCTCCTGGAACGACATGAGTGGAAGACTGCACCTGTCTCTTATACACATCTTGATCAGCTGCTAGAGTATAGCTGTAAAGGTATCCTGCCCCACCAGTGGCAACCAGGCAAGCTCCACTAACACCCAGAACTAAAATCATCAGAGCTATAGGGGCTAAAGAGATCCTCAAAGAACTCCAAATATCCCACTTACCTGCATGTGCTCTTCCTTGTCCACGAAGACACCATTAATCCTAAGAACTCTGTCTCCATCCTGGAGACCCGCCTTCTCTGCTGGGCTACCCTTCTCAATCACCCGGACCAGGTGGCCATCAGTGTCCTTCTCAACTCGCAGGAAGAAGCCATAGCTTTTCCCTTCCTGTTTGATTAGCTTACATTCTCGGGGGTTGAAGGTGGAGGCCATTTCTGTGATGAAAACCAAATGGGTGAATCCTCGAGAAAGAGTCTAACTGGCATGAGAAATCTGTACTCCATCTCCTATACATCTTTTCTTCTAATCACACCAGCTCCCGGCTGTTCAGGAAGCAATATTTGGGGTATGGGAGGTCACCTTCCAGGACTTGCTAGTGATTTCCAAATCTGTTCCTCCCCAAAGATGACCTTTCACTTGAGTTTCAGACCCATGTATTCAGCTAGGTACTGGACACAGATGCTTCATTTTCAGTAGTTCCAAAACCAAATTCCCTTTTATCCCATGACCAAAAGAAATTAGTTCCAAATATATTACCTAAAATTTTTTAAAAAATCCAAGTCCACTTTCATTTAAATATCTGTGAAGAGCTTGCCGAGTTCAAGGCATTGAAGATAAATCTGTGGACAAGACAGATCTATACTTTTCCTCTTGTGTCAGGGAGAACATGTTTTTACAGAAACGTGGTGAATGATTTACTAGGGAAGAACAAGAGTGATAAGGGAGAATATAACAGAGTCTTGGGAGCAAGGAATGGGGTGGGAAGAATAAAGTACTGCTTCCTAGAGAAACGACTTTTCCAAGACCTGAAGAATTAGTCAGAGTGGTGAGATGGAACAAGATAAGGAAGACCTCAAGCAATTGAAAATCAGAGAAGCCAGACCTTAGAGTGGACATGCGCGTTGGAAACAGAAAAGTAGTTTCCAGGACTGTGGAGTTCCAGTCAGAGAGGAATAGGGATTCCCCCACAGAGGGCGCCCACTGCCAGGTCAGCTTTATCCCCCTGAAGCCCCTTCCTTTTCCACCCATCCTGCTGCTTCTTTCACTCCATGTAGGATCGAGGTCCTGGGCCACAGGCTGAGGAAAGGAAAAGTGTAAAAGCTTGGAGCCCTGTCACCCAGTCATTAAGTGGAAGGTTCCTGCCAGGCACAGGAAGCTATATTCACTATCCTGTGATAAACCATAAAGGAAAAGAATATGAAAAATACGTATACATGAATCACTTTGCAGTACAGCAGAAATGAACACAATGTTGTATATCAACTATACAGCAATTAAATNTTAAAAAGTAACAAAGTTGTTGTTTAGTCATTAAGTCGTGTCCAACTCTTTGCAACCTGCTGGACTGTAGCCCACCAGGCTCCCCTGTCCATGGGATTTCCCAGGCAAGAATACTGGAGTGGGTTGCCTTTTCCTTCTCCAGAGGATCTTCCTAACCCAGGGATTGAACCAGAGCCTCATGCATTGCAAGCAGATTCATTACCACTAAGCCACCAGGGAAGCCACACATTTCTAAGGTACCCACCCCTAAGATTCAGCCATCTCACACTCTGCAGTAGCAACCACAGGATGCTACTCTCTCAAGGATGGACAGTGAAACCTCCTTGACAGAAGGACAGTCTAGTGTTTGGGGAGAGGAGAAGAGCAAAGCTTTCCTGTATCTCAATAGAGACCTGAAAGTCCGAAATAAAAGGAGGCACAAATGCATTTCCAGGCAAAATCTCAAGTTGTTTTGTTTGTTTGTTTCAAGTTTCAAACAGAGAGTAATTACTCAGATCTGCACTTATGTCTTTGAAAGGTCAGGTGTTCAAGATCAGTTTCATTTCAACATCTATGGTTGAAGCCCAGAGAATTAGAGCCAGTTCACAATGATAAAAATACTGATAGAAACGCTACCACATTGATGGGGAAACAGCCACTGCTCCAAGCCCCAGGTTACATCCACTCTGTTTGCCCTTCCACAATTCAACCACTAAAGGATTAATGCCGGTGCCCACCTCAAACTGATGAAATATTTAACACTTTCAACGGTATCAATGCAGAAAGCCAATCAAAACCTCCAAAGCCTGGACTTACATAGAGCCCTGAAACTATTCATCTCCTTTGCCATCTTGTTGAGATGGTTCAGCTAGGAGTCAAGAGGACTGGGCTCTGGCATAGATCCAGTCCTGGTGGGTCCAGTCCACATCCTGGTGTTACACTGGCCCCTAAGGCAGGGCTGGGATCCTTCACTTTAGCAAGACTGTCACTGCTCCATGATGAGGCTGCCTGGGACTCTGGAACCTGGGGCTGAGCTAGGAAGGACCTTTGTATTCAAGAATGCTGTTTCCTCACATATCATATGTTAATGCATACATATGGAATCTAGAAAAATGGTACTAATGAACCTATATGTCGGGCAGCACTGGAGACACAGACACAGAGAACAGACTTGCAGCCACAGTGGGGGAGGGAGAGGGCAGGGTGAATTGAGAGGGTAGCACTGAAACATTACCATATGTAAAGTAGACAGCCCCCGGCAATTTGCTGTGTGATTCAGGGAGCTCAACCTGGTGCTCTGACAACCGAGAAGAGTGGGATAGGGTCGGGGGTGAGAGGGAGACTCAAGAGGGAAGGGATATATATATACCTATGGTTGATTCACATTGATGTATGGCAGAAACCAACACAACAGTATAAAGTAATTATCCCCCTAATTAAGAAATTAATTTTTTAAAGTTCTGTTTCCTGTTTCTTCCTCCTTTTCTTGCAAATCAAAACCACAGTGAGATATACCCTCACATTCATTAGAATGGTTGTCATCAAAAAGACCACAACTAACAAGTGTTGATGAGTATGTGGAGAAAAGGAAACCTTCCTACCCTTGTTGGTGGGAATGTAAATGGGTGCATGGAAGACAGTACAAAGAGTCCTCAAAAAATTAAAAATAGAATTATCATATGACCCAGCAATTCCACTCCTGGGTATATATCCAAAGAAAATGAACACTAATTTGAAAAGATACACACCCCAATGTTCATAGCACTGTTATTTACAACAGCCAAGATACAGAAGCAACCCAAGTGTCCATGGACAGATGAACGGATAAAGAAGATGTGATACATATATACCATGGAAAACTACTTAGCCACAAAAAAGAATGAAATTTTGCAACAACATGACTAGACCTGGAGGGTCTATGCTTAGTGAAATAAGTCAGACAGAAAAAGACAAATACTATATATGATCACTTATATGTGGAATCTAAAAAATAAAATGAATATAACAAGGCCAAGGCAGGCAAAGGTCTCCCAGGTCCAGGCAGCCATCAACATGGGCCCATTCCCGGTCCCAGGGGAACACCCACCCTCCTGGCAGGGCCAGGTGGAGCCCCAAGTCTGAGCAGGAGCTGCTCCTGAGAGGATCATGACCACACAAGTGAGACTCAAACCACCAGAAGGGTTCAGCTTAGCTGGCCAAGGCTAGCAGGAAGCCTCATTTTCCCCTCAGTTTGTGTGTTTGCGTCTAGAACCTGCAGGAATTCCCCCGACAAGGCTAGTTTGTGAAAAGAATGAGATTGCACTTTAACTGATCCCCAGGTCAGCGGGATCCCCAGCAGTGAAGCGCCGCTGCCTTGTCACTGGCGCCTCAGAAAGCCCTCCGTTCCGTGATAGTTGCTGCAAGTGGAAAGGCACAGTTAAAAAATACCATGGGCGTCAATGCTCCTAAGCCCCCACTTCCACTCAGTGCAGGGGAGGACTAAAAGTGAGGGGATTTAAAAGGTACTTAGTTTATCAAAATCCCTTGTCTCCTGAGAAATATTGAGCATCTCAAGATCAGTGGGAACCTGACAAGAACACAAAGCATCTCCCAGAACAAAAGGAAACAGGGTTTTCCGAATTAATTCCTGCTCTAAAGCAGTTATCTAACTGTTGTTAGTTTCCAGGTATTATTTTATGAAAGAATCATGAAAACAGAAACAGACCCACAGATCTTGAAATCAAACTTTTGGTTACCAAAGGAGGAAAGTGAGGGAAAGTGATGAATAGGGAGATTGGGACTGACATATACACACTGCTATATATAAATACATACATATACATTTATATAAAATAGGTACCTAATAAGGACCTACTGTATAGCATAAGGAATTCCACTCAGTATTTTGTAATAACCTATATGGGAAAAGAA
>SJYV01045336.1:828109-839915 GCA_006410875.1 Neotragus pygmaeus
GTCACACACGAGTGAAGTGACTTAGCAACAGCAGACTCCACATACTGGGGCCTCCCTGGTGGCTCAGTAGTAAAGAATCCACCTGCCAATGCAAGAGTCATGGGTTCAATCCTTGGGTCAGGAAGATCCCCTGGAGAAGAAAATGGCAACCCACTTCAGTTTTCTTGCCTGGGAAATCCCATGGACAGAAGGAGCCTGGCAGGCTATGGTCCCTGGGGTTGCAAAACAGGCGGACACAACTCAGCAACTAAATGACGACAACGGATTCCACAGTGAGACATCATTAAAATTAAAAGTGATATTAGCTTTATTACCTCTACCTGTAGTGAGCATTTGCTGTTTGTTCTCCCACCTCCTCCCCACTTCCCCCAACATCTATCATCAACTGTGTCTGAATTTCTCCCCTTTGAGCAAGATAATCCTAGGAACAGATATATATTTTAGAAGAGGTCACTTTGGCCTCTCAGTAGAGAAAAGAGCATAGGGCAAGTATGTAAGGAAGGAGGGAACTTAGGAGGCTGGTGTGGGATTTGAGCGAGTGATAACTGTGACTTCAACTAGTGTAATGGTGACAGAAGTGGTGAGAAGTGGCAGGATCTGGGATATATTTTGAAGGCAGGAGTAATAAACATTGCTGATAAATTGGATTTGACACAGGGAGAAAGAAAAGACTCAAAGGCAACATCTTGATTTTTGTCTTGAACAACCGATTTAAAGAAGAAACAAGGGATTATGATTTAGACATTTTATAAGATTCCTACTTGACACTGATATACAGCTGACAGATAATAGGAGCCTGCTCATCATTCTGATTTCCCTTTGGGAAATTATACTTTCCTACTATGTGCAGTTCAGGTAGGATTATGAATTAAGTTGTTACTACCTTTATCTTTTATACGATTTGAGCTGTACACAAATATGTTATGTCTAAAACAAAACACTGAATTAAAGCAGTGAAACCGTCTGTTTCTTTTGTAGCAAGTTCAGAAAAACTATGTAAACCCTTCCCCCTGTGCTAAAATTCATCTGAAAGCAATGATGTCAGAAACAAACCCCTCTACTCTCTCTGGATTCTTCCTATGCTCTGCATGCTCTGATTCTGATATGAACAATTGAAATGGAAATGAAAAATAACACTATTGACTCTCTCCTCTGTGCAATGAGGGAACTTGACCCCAAATCTCTAAGGCCCCTGCTCCGACCCTCAGATTCTGTGATGGTGCATAACTAAAATAGACCATGTATTTCCTTGTAACTAGGCCACCTTATTAAAACTTAGTCCATTTATTTTCCAGATTACAGTGTTCACAGTCATGTTATCTTTAAAAGTTTTTGCTAAGATTTAGGAAGAAAGAATGTTGTTGCCAAGTAACCAGACTTATAGGAAGAAATGAGTTAGGCAGCAGCAGAAATGAAAATAAAAATGCCAAAAGAAAATTCTTTAAAATTACCATTAAGGATATGGTTTAAGTGTTCAAGTTTGATTCTCTCTAGCAAAATACATTTATATTTGAACTTTCAAATCAAGTGTTGAAACTTAGTAAAAATCAGTGGGAATGAATGAGTGATAGCATCTCACATCTACAATCCATTTTCACTGAATATTTCCACAGTACTATACCAAAAGAGCCTGATCATTACCTGTCATTAATTCATTTATCAAATATATATTGATGGAATGAATCACAAGGGATGCTGTGAAGTGTACCGACTGAATAAAATCATTTAGAAATAGGAAAGTTGGCATGTACAAAAATAAATTTCCACAACAAACAGGCATGAGAAATTCATTATGAGGAGATAGTTCTAATTTCCTCACATTATCCATTTACTTTCGGTAAAGTCACATAGAAGCCTAGAAATTTCACTTTGCCCTTCACAATCTTTTCTACTATCCCTAGATAATACATCCACTTTTCCTTCTTGTTTCTGANGAGAAATTCATTATGAGGAGATAGTTCTAATTTCCTCACATTATCCATTTACTTTCGGTAAAGTCACATAGAAGCCTAGAAATTTCACTTTGCCCTTCACAATCTTTTCTACTATCCCTAGATAATACATCCACTTTTCCTTCTTGTTTCTGAACTCTCTCCTACCTGTCCATCAAACCTTGACTCCACAGATCATAGCACAGATTTCATTTTTTTCTTCTTTTCTCCTAGACGAAAGGAGGCTGCTCATTTGATCCTCTTACTGAAACAGGGAAAAGAGAGTTTAATAGCTTTAACAAAATCTTTTATTTTATATGTCAAAGTTACTTTATTCATACAACACATTTTACATTGCTGACAAAATTTCATCCTATGCTAAAACACTCCATGCCATTCTCAATAGTTTTGGAATTTTTAATCTCCGTGAATATAATTCAAGCTTATGCGTATGAACTGAAATGAACTGAAATGCAAATGAACTGAACTGAAATGACCCCTTAAAGAAGGGCAGTCGGAAGCAGGACTCACTGGCATGGAAACATTTCTTGGGTAACATATCCCTGTTTTGTTTTGTTTTTCTTTTCTTTTTTTCAATTCAGCATCAGTCACCAATTACAAATCCAACTTATAAATACCTAAGATGCACTTAGGAATGAATAATATACATTCTTAATTGATTTTATGTTCCATGCTATATCTGAAGTTCCCCACTGTATGTGTTAAAGGAAAAATAAATGGTAGAGATTTCAGCAAGATTCTACAGTATATAAAAACAAACATAATATAATGGGAGATACTGACATTTTCCCTCTACTATACATCCCCTGCCTCTCTTTTCGTTGTAATAGAAAGTCTGGCTCAGCAGATGGTCACTTAGATTACTAAGACTACATTTCCTGACAACCCTGATAGCAAAGTATGTCCACATGACTAAGTTCTGGGCAATGGGGTATCAGGGAAGTGGCAGGTGAACGTTCCATTACTGGCAGCTAGGAATAAATGACGGTGAATCATCTTGAGGTATACACAGTTAAGTGCAACACTTTACGAGCAGCAGAGCAAGAAGATGGAAAAATCCTTGGCCCTGATGATACCGTAATGCTTAAACATTACACCAATCAACTTTCATGAGTGTGCAAAATGAACTTCTGCCTTGTTTATTGATTTTTTTGTGGGTCTCTGCTTCAGATGACAGTTCTATATTCTAAGAATACAATGTCTATTTGTGCAGGCAAAGAAATATCTGCCCCAATTTTGTTTATAGGTGTGCTGCCAAAATGGGTTTACCTTATAAAGTGTAACAGGTGAGCCATAACCCTGGAAAATGCTGGAGAGACAGGAAGGCTATTCTAGGATGGTACATAAGGACACTTTTGTGATGAGAATGAACCAATGAACCACTCAGTGCAAACAGGAAATATTACAGAAAGTAGGGGAAATCCATTTTGTTTAGTTCTCTGGAAAAAATTTGATATAATTTGTTCATTAAAGAGCCATTAACTCACTCATCAGTTCAGTGCAGTTGCTCAGTTGTTTCCCTCTCTGCAACCCAATGGACTGCACCACGCCAGGCCTTTCTGTCCATCACCAACTCCCGAAGCCTACTCAAACTCATGTCCATTGCGTCAGTGATGCCATCCAACCATCTCATCCTCTGTGGTCCCCTTCTCCTCCCACCTGTAATCTTTCCCAGCATTGAGGTCTTTTCAAATGAGTCAGTTCTTCACGTCAGATGACCAAAATATTGGAGTTTCAGCTCCAGCATCAGTCTTTCCAGTGAATTTTCAGGACAGATTTCCTTTAGGATGGACTAGTTGGATCTCCTTGCAGTCAGAGGGACTCACAAGAGTCTTCTCTGACACCACAGTTCAAAGGCATCAATTCTTTGGCACCCAGCTTTCTTTATAATCCAACTCACATCCATACATGACTACTGGAAAAACCACAGCTTTGACTAGACGGAACTTTGTTGGCAAAGTAATGTCTCTACTTTTTAATATGCTGTCTCTGTTGGTCATAGCTTTTCTTCCAAGGAAAATTGTTGGTATTATTGTTGGTAATATTATNTCCATACATGACTACTGGAAAAACCACAGCTTTGACTAGACGGAACTTTGTTGGCAAAGTAATGTCTCTACTTTTTAATATGCTGTCTCTGTTGGTCATAGCTTTTCTTCCAAGGAAAATTGTTGGTATTATTGTTGGTAATATTATTGGTATGATTGTTGCTATTACTTTATCCCTAGTGGCTCAGACTGTAAAGAGTCTGCCTGCAATGTAGGAGACACAGGTTTAATCGCTGTGTCAGGAAGATCCCCTGAAGAATGTAATGGCTACCAATTCCAGTATTCTTATGTGGAAAATCCCATGGACAGAGGAGCCTGGTGGGCTAAAGTCCATGGGGCTGCAAAGAGTCAGATACAACTGAGTGACTAATAGACACATAGTATAAAAATAACGAGACAGTATGTCTTAAAATTTGAGGGACTTGTCATCTGAGAGGGGGGATTGGATATCTTTCCATTGGGAAAATACCAAAAATTTCCATGATCCTTGTAAGTAAGTAGCTATTTCTGGCTAGGTGTGATCACTCACCTAGAGCCAGACAACCTGGAATGTGAAGTCAAGTGGGCCTTAGAAAGCATCACTANTGGGAAAGATTGAGGGCAGGAGGAGAAGGGGACGACAGAGGATGAGATGGTTGGATGGCATCACTGACAGAATGGACATGGGCTTGGGTGGACTCTGGGAGTTGGTGATGGACCAGGGAGGCCTGGTGTGCTTTGGTTCATGGGGTCGCAGAGTCGGGCACGACTGAGCGAGTGAACTGAACTGATATGCAAAACACTGTTAAGTGGTTGAAGGAATAAAGTAAAACAACATCTCTATCCTCATGGACTTTAGAGTTAAATAGGGGTGAAGAAAAGTTTTAGTACAGAATGAGCAACCACTATGAGCAGAGTATAAATGCTATGAGACCTACAACATGAGACAAATTAAGGAATGCTTCGCAATTTACATAGGACTTGATTTAGACATTGACAACAGATGGGTAGGACTTCAGTAGGACAGAAGTAGGAAAAGAATATTCTAGCCACAAAGAATAGTATGAACCTCAGGCATGGAAGTGGCAAAGTTATTGGGGATGGTCAAAGAAGAGCTAAAACCCAAAATGACTTAAGAACAGCCAACAGGAGGATAACCAACACATCCTTTTGTCATGGGTGACAAGTTAGGCTATAAAGGCCTCTAATACCAGTCCAAGGCATCTGGCCTTAGTCTGGTGGTCAGCAGGGACCAACCAGGGGCTTCCATGGTGGTGCTAATGGTAAGGAATCCACCTGCCAATCCAGGAGTTGTAAGAGATGCCTGGTTAGAAAGATTCCCTGGAGGAGGGAATGGCAACCCACTCTGGTATTCTTGCATGGAGAATCCCATGGACTGAGGAGCCTGGTGGGCTACAGTCCATAGGGTCACAAAGAGTCGGACACAACTGAAGCGACTTAGCACACACTCAGGCATGGACCAAGCAAGGCTTATAAGCAAAGGAAGGACAAGATCAGAGCTGGGCTCCATGGGTGGTACTAATCCTCCTCACGTGCAGCCTGACCCCGCACCTCTACCTGAGAAGAGAGGTGAAAGAGCTGGAGGAACTAGAGAGGACTAAGCCACACATGGTACTAAGTCTTCAATCCTGTCCTCTCAGATTTCTCCATACAGAGATGGCCTCAGACAGGACAGATACAACAATACAGGTGTACAAAACACTTATTTACACTGACCACGAGACACACCAGGTCCCTGTGACTCTCCCTAATTACTGCCTACCTCACTCACACACAATTTTGTTGTGGATTTGAGAGGGTAACAGGTAGGAAGGCCAGAGGTCCCCAAGTGGCAGGAGGAGATAAATTGCAAGTGGCAGTTTTTTCCCTTCTCTACACAAAATTAAAAGAGGCTTCTTTTAATTCTGTGTAGACTACACTGGCTTCTGCCTTGAGCTAACCAATGCATTTTTCTTATGGAAATGTTCTTCTTAAGCTATGTTAATGAAACTATGTATTTGCTTTGGAATCTGCCTTTCTTCAAAATGGTTCTGCCTAGACTCACTTTTTTTTTTTTTTCTTTTCTCAAACCTTGAGCTGATAATGGCTTAACAAACCAGTATTCATATCAATTGTTTTATGACCAGGAGATAAAACTCATATTGTGGAAGAGGGGCCTGATGAAACTCCCTCAGCCTTGAGGTGTCTGTCTTAACTGATTAACAGCTTTCTAACAGACATAAACACCTTGCTAAAAACTAGCAAGGGGCATTCTTTCTGCTCCCTTTTGATGTCTATGTCAGAAGCTTTCTCTCTCTCTCTCATACTTTAATAAAATTCTGTGACACAAAAAGCCCCAGTGAACAAGCCTGGTCCCTGGCCCTGGATCGAAATCCTCTCCTCCAGAGGTTGCACAGAGAGGTGCGTGCACAATTCTGTCTTCTGAGGTCACTGTCCAATGTGAACACAGCTGTGCTTCTGACTCCTCTCAGCTCTGAGTTGCAGAACACCCTAATTCTGTGGTCATTTTCTCATTCTGTCTGCTTCCCCACAAATGGTATACTCTCCCTGGACTTATCCCCCTCGTTCAGTTTTTTCCTGGGCTTCCCTCTTAGCTCAGTCAGTAAAGCATCTGCCTGCAGTGCCAGAGACCTGGCTTCGATCTCTGGGTCGGGAAGATCCCCTGCAGAAGGAAATGGCAGCCCACTCCAGTATCTTTGCCTGGAAAATCCCATGGACAGAGGAGCCTGGTGGGCTGAAGTCCGTGGGGGTCCCAGAATGGAGCACAACTGAGCGACTAACACTTCACCCTTGATACTTTTTCAGCTTCAAGCTTTAGACTCCCCATCTGTTATGGACTCAATTGTTTCACTCCCAAAATTCATATGTTGAAGCCTTATGACCATTTGGAGATTGAGCCTTGTAAAGAGATAATTAAGGTTAAAAGAGGTCCAAAAATGTGTGTCTGGCATCTTTATAAGAAGACACAGAAAAGCATATATGCAGAGAAAGGGTCACGTGAAGAAACAGCAACAAGGCTGCCATCTGCAGACCAACAACAGAGGCCTCAGGAGAAACCAGCCCTGCTGGCACCTTGACTTTGGACTTCTAGCCTCCAGAACTGTGAAGAAAGAAATTTCTGTTTAAGCAACAAGGGATTCTGTTATGTGGTATTCTGTTATGACAGCTAGGAGACTAATTCGTCTTCCAGGTAACACTGCCTACTTGGGCTGAGTGTTAGAAAGGAAAAAGTCAAAAAAAGAAAGAAAAAGACTGACAAGTTCATGCTTTGGTGACTGACAGATAAGTTATACCATTAAAAGATGGTATAGTCATGAAGAATGATATGGCAAAGTCTGTTTGAGATGGTTTTAAATCAGAGGACTGAAAAAAAAAAGGAATTGAATATCTACTTCACTACACACAAAAATTAATTCAAAATCAAAAGCTAGAACTGTTTCTTCTAAACTCTTAGAAGAAAATATGGGGATAAATCTTCAAAAGGTAAACATTTTAAAAATTAGAGGACTTGGCAGAACATCCTGCAGGTAGACAGAAGTGTGGACCTGGAGCTTGGGCAACGGTGGCCTAGAATCCTCACAGCAATGCTTATGTGATACCTGGAAGTAACAACATGAAAGGAGGGGAGCCAAGGATAAAGCCTTGGGTAATACTGCTATCCCTCTCAGGCCTCTTGACTGTCAGGTCAGAGATTCTGTCTCCTCACTCTGGACCATCTCTGCAAAGTTAGTTTTAGCTGCTGAAAAGTCGGCTGAAGATTTTGTTCCCCCATGAAATCAAGCTCAAATAATGAACTCAGATTTCCCTAAGAACTATCATGTAAGACTGAAAGCTAGGGAATTACCAAATGCCATGTGTTAAGGAGGTAGAAGATTCTGGGGAGCTTTTACAGAGCTAAGCTGGCCAGAGAGTCCAAACATCTGGAGAAAATGAGTTCTAACAGATGTGAGTACAAGATAGAGCAACCAAGGGACCCACATACAAGGGTGGAGAAGATGGATTGAGGGAGTATAGTGAGGTGCGGATGATCGTGGTCACCAGGGAATGACTAGGGAACAGGTTCACTCACTGGACCAACATCACTGCATTTCCAAAAGATTAGAGAAAGGATGTGGGACGAACAGCATTCTGCTTGAAGGGGGAAATCAGAAAGGGGCTGTGAGCAGTGACAGCCAGGTGCAATAACTACTGTCAGGAAAGAAAATACCCAGTGCTATCTTCGTCTTTCTCCTCAAATCTAGGATGTAGTGGATCATTCTATCAATACAGTAATCTACTACCATCAGTCATGAGTGCTTTGGACCAACCACCATCTTTTCTAGATAAGATGGAATGAAATAGATATTCCCATCTATTTTAGGTAAGAGGAAAATAGTTAAGAATCAATGGTGCAGACACTGTCAGACTGCAAAGAAAACACAACCTCTCCTTACAAAACAAAAACTGAGCAAGATAGTGGGGAATAATGTTTAATCCTAGTTACTGCAACTGTAAGAGGATATTTGTATCCTCCTACAGGATGTGACCAAAGAGTAAATGATTTCCGTTTCATTGAGGCATGAGGGGAACAGAGGGCAGGAACTCTCGGCTAACATTCAAACTGAATGTTACTCACTTTACCCTAAAACTCCAAGCTCGTCTACAAAACACTTTGAACTTCAGCAAGGAGAAAGCAACCTTCCCAGGAAGCTCAACCAGGCATATCCACACATCATGCTCTTGTGAGAAATGCTGCCTCTTCAGAATTTCTGTGTAATGAGTTAGACAAAGAAATCACTAGACTTTTGTTGGGCTTCCCTGGTGGCTTGGTTGGTAAAGAATCTGCCTGCAATGCTAGGAGACCTGGGTTCGATCCCTGGGTCGGGAAGATCCCCTAGAGAAGAAAATGGCAACTCATTCCAGATTTCTTGCCTGGAGACTTCCATGCTCAGAGGAGCCTGACAGGCAAGTCCATGGGGTCACAAAGAGTCCAACACACCTGAGTGACTAACACAGATTTTTGTTGGGAAACTACGACTGGTAGAGACTGGTGATGTTATATCAGCACCTGTAGACCATCAGAGAATCCTCTATAGCTGACAGCCCTGATCAAGGGCTTCCATGCTGGGCCCGGTGTGTCTGCCTTCTTTCACAGCCTGCCTAACAGCCTTGGGAGACACCTTCTTCCAACAACATAAAAGAAATCCTATTGTATCTCAGTTGGTATTGACAGATGTCTCAAGCAAGGAGGAGATAAATAAAATTCAATTTCATCCTTCTTCAAAAATATTTTACCTAGAGCAGATCCAGTATCTTTGCTGCAGATTATATTTAAGCCAGCTGGATTCCTCCTTTAAAAAGCAAGAGGTGTGGAAATTCAAAACACTCAAGTGTATTAGTTTTAAATTAGTATCAAAAATAGAAAAATAAGTGGGGCCCCAAGATATGTTTTTGCCAACTGTACTTTTCCACTGTAAAGATTACTGTTTGGTCTTCAGTTCAGTTCAGTCGCTCAGTTGTGTCTGACTCTTTGCGATCCCATGAAACACACCACGCCAGGCCTCCCTGTCCATCACCAACTCCTGGAGTTCACCCAAACTCACGTGCATCGAGTCAGTGATACCATCTCATCCTCTGTCGTCCCCTTCTCCCCCTGCCCCCAATCCCTCCCAGCATCAGGGTCTTTTCCAATGAGTCAACTGTTCACATGAGGTGGCCAAAGTATTGGAGTTTTAGCCTCAGCATCAGTCCTTCCAATGAACACCCAGGACTGATCTCCTTTAGGATGGACTGGTTGGATCTCCTTGCAGTCCAAGGGATTCTCAAGAGTTTTCTCCAACACCACATTTCAAAAGCTTCAACTCTTTGGCGCTCAGCTTTCTTCACAGTCCAACTGTCACATCCATACATGACCACTGGAAAAACCACAGCCTTGACTAGATGAACATTTGTTGGCAAAGTAATATCTCTGATTTTAAATATGCTATCTAGGTTGGTCATAACTTTCCTTCCAAGGAGTAAGCTCTTTTAATTTCATGGCTGCAATCACCATCTACAGTGATTTTGGACTTAGGCAGCCATAAATTTCAAGTATGGGAAATTAATGAAATGTGTTCTAGTAGAGAAGAGTGCTCAGAGGCTTGGTGAATGATTCTTGTTTCTCTTTTATGATAAGGAATAGAATCTGCTTATCTTGAANATCTACAGTGATTTTGGACTTAGGCAGCCATAAATTTCAAGTATGGGAAATTAATGAAATGTGTTCTAGTAGAGAAGAGTGCTCAGAGGCTTGGTGAATGATTCTTGTTTCTCTTTTATGATAAGGAATAGAATCTGCTTATCTTGAAATTCATTTGGCCTGCTGGCTCTGAATGCCCCACCACCCACCCACCCATCATGAACGATACTTTGTCCTAGAAGACAGGACTCCTGGTTGAAGTTCAAGGCCTTCCCCGCTCTACTTGCTGATCTAAGAGTTCTGCAAGTTGGGAGAGAGATGAAGTCAATATCATGTGGAAACAAGAGTCGCCCTTGGAGAAAAGATACTTTGTGCTGCTGAGAGAACTGGTGCCTGAAAATAGCCAAACTATGTGGAGGATTGGCCAGAATGAGAGTGTCTCCCAAAGTAGGTATCTTGCTTTTCAGTACGATTTGAATCTGCATTTCTGCCCCCTGGCTTTTTTCCCTATAACTTAAAGTCCTCTGGCCTCTCCCAGTCACTGCCTCAAGACAAATTGCCTGGTCTTTCTTTCACCATGTTAGTCTCTAAAAATAACACTTAAGAACCTAAAATCCACTACAGATTGTCATACTGAGAGAAGTAAGTCAGACAGAGAAGGAGAAATAGCATTTGACATCCCTTATATGTGGAATTCAAATGATACAAACGAACTTACAAAACAGAGAACAAATTTTTGGTTGCAAGGAAGTGGGGAAGGATAGGGGGAAGGGATAGTTAGGGAGTTTGGGAAGGTCATACACACACTGATATATTGTAAATGGATAATCAAAAAGGACGTACTGTATAGCACATGGAACTCTGCTCAATGTTATGCGGCAGTCTGGATGGGAGGAGGGTTTAGGGGAGAATGGAAACATGTATATCTATGGCTGAATCCCTTCACTGTTCACCTGGAAATATCACAACATTGTTAACTGGTTAACTCCAATACAAAATAAAAGTTTTAAAAAAGAAAAAAAGAACCTAAAAGTCCAAACTCCTTGATCAGGCTTTGAGGCACAACACAATCAAGCCCAACTTTATCCTCCTGTCACACATGTAGTCACCCACATCTAGCCCGCCATTTGCTCACCCCACATGCTCTGCCTGAAACACCTCCAGCCCCCACCCCTAATTATTTATTTATAGCAGGTCACATTTTTTTCCAAGTGGATGAATTAAAGACCTAGCCATATTCAAGGCTCAGTTCAAAATTTAAAAGTGAAAGTGAAGTCTCTCAGTCGTGTCCGACTCTTTGCGACCCCATGGACTGTAGCCTACAATGCTCCTCCATCCGTGGGATTCTCCAGGCAAGAATATTGGAGTGGGTTGCCATTTCCTTCTCCAGGAGATCTTCCCAACCCAGGGATCAAACCCGGGTCTCCCGCATTGCAGGCAGACACTTTACCATCTGTGCCACCGGGGAAGCTCAAATTATAGGTCATATACAAATCCTTGCCTGACCACTACAGTCTGAAGGAATCACTCCAGCCTCTAAATTTCAACTAGAAAAGAAAATTGTTATACACATTTATTGAGCTCCTACTAGGTTCCAAGCACCAGCCTAGATTACATTTTATGAGTTCTCAATCTTTTTTTTTTTTTTT
>SJYV01045336.1:850905-949982 GCA_006410875.1 Neotragus pygmaeus
CATCAGAATCTTTTCCAATGAGTCAACTCTTCGCATGAGGTGGCCAAAGTACTGGAGTTTCAGCTTTAGCATCATTCCTTCCAAAGAAATCCCAGGGCTGATCTCCTTCAGAATGGACTGGTTGGATCTCCTTGCAGTCACTCAGTTTTGTCCAACCCTCTGTGACCCCATGGAGAATCCATGGAATTCTCCAGGCTAGAATATTGGAGTGGGTAGCATTTCCCTTCTCCAGTGAATCTTCCCAACCTAGGGATCAAATCCAGATCTCCTATATTGCAGGCGGATTCTTTACAGCTGAGCCAAAAGGGAAGCCCTATAGATTTAATTAAAAAGTCACAAAATAACATATGATGATGAGGATGTGGAGAAGTGAGAACACCGATCCATTGCCAGTGGGCATATAAGATGATGGAAAATCATCTGGTGGTTCTTCAAAAGACTGAACATAGAGTTACCATGTGCACGCTAAGTTGCTTCAGTTGTGTCTGACTCTGTGAGACCCTATAGACTGTAGTCTGCTAGGCTACCCTTCTATGGGATTCTCTAGGTAAGAATACAGGAGTGGGTTTCCATGCCCTCCTCCAGGGGATCTTCCCAACCCAGAGATTGCACCCTTGTCTCTTCTGTCTCCTACACTGGCAGGAAGGTTCTTTACCACTAGTGCCACTACCCAGCAATTCCACTCCTAGAGAACAATTTAAGAGAAACGAAAACATATGTCCTCACAAGTCAGTTCAGTCGCTCAGTCATGTCCAATTCTTTGCAACCCCATGGCCTGCAGCATGACAGCCCTCCCCGTCCATTGCCAACTCCCGGAGTTTACGCAAACTCATGTCCATTGAGTCGGAGATGCCATCCAACCGTCTCATTGTCTGTCGCCCCCTTCTCTTCCTCCCTTCAATCTTTCCCAGCATTTTTCAGATGAGTCAGTTCTTTGCATCAGGTGGCCAAAGTATTGGAGTTTCAGCTTCAACATCAGTCCTTNATACCCAGAGTTGGGTAGCAGGTGTGTATGTGTACACATAAGGTAACATGTCCAAAGCACTGTGGAAGCAGTAAGACGATCTCTAGTTCTTATCTCCAAATTCCAATCCTTACTGAAGGACCCACTTTCTGTGGGAGAATGTCTGGGATGAGATGAGTCTGAGTCCTGTCCTACCAGAAAGCAAACCAACCAACCAGCCCAACAAAGAAATGAAAAAAAAAAAACAATGTAAATAAATGATTGGGATCACGTCCTCAGGACATAAGCTCCAAGTTGAAGAGGTTCTCGCTGACAGAGATGGGACGATGTGAGCATTAATACAAATAATGACTGTAGTAGAGTTAAATAGTATTGGATGAATTTTACATCCTTGAGTTTGTAATCGCACTAAAAACACAAAACATACTCTCCACATTCTAGTGTATGGAAAACCGAGAGGATAAAAGATCTAATTTCCTTAAAACATAAAAATCAAAGGGAGAAAAAAGGAGAGAAGAGGAACTTATGATTTAAAAGAAACTCAAAAAACATATGAAACCATTGTAACACTACTTAGACATATATTTGAACAAATAGCAGCTGTTAAAAAATTGTATGAGCTAGTTGGGGAAACTTGGTCCCCAAATGAATATTTGACTATGTTAAGGAATTATTATTAATGCTCTGGATGTGATCATGGCATTGTGGTTTTATTTTTATACCAATCCTCCTCTTTTAGAGACACATACTGAGTTATATACAAAATATATATCTGTGATTTGCTTCAGCAGAGTTTTGTGGCAGAGCTTTGGATGAAATGAAATGACCGTGAATTGGTAATTATTAGTTTCTGGATAACATCTGGAGATTTATCATAATGCTATTCTCTTTACTAGAGAATATGTTGATATTTGAAATCTTTCATAAATTGGAAACAAACAAAAAACAGCTAAGTGCCCTACAGACTGGTCACTGGCCGAAGTCGGAACAGTGAGAGGTGACCCTGGGGGATGCTAGGAGTTGTGTGCGGAGCCCTGCCTTTTTTCTTATTATTATTGAAGTAAAATTGACTTAAAATACAAGCTTCAGGTGTACAGCATCATGATTGAATAGTTTTGTACATTACAACAAGGAGCCCTGCGTTGACAGGTTTGTTCATAAGTTTGTCAGAGTGAAAAGATAATAATCCACTGATCTGACCTGTCTTCAACATTTTTCTCTTCACATTTGCTCACTGGAATCATATTAATGTTATGAACCAAGCGTTCTTGAGAAAAGGAATGAGATCATGCACGCTTATCTCATACAGCATTCTTTGTCTCAAAACCCTTACTGAAGGACCCCCAACTGGGCCTACTTTCCTTTCCCATTTGTCTCTCATACCTTAGAAAGATGACCTCAAAGAAATTTGGGGGAATTTTAAAATATATATATATACACGCATACATATATATACACATACACATATATATATACTTTTTTTTTCCTCAAAGAACATTTTTTTACCCCTAAACCACTGGAAAATAGAGAACATTTTCCAAAAATGTTTATAGGCCTCATCTTTAAATATACCAAGTGGAATGGTTCTGAGAACACAGCAGACTCATTGGAATAGCTGTTTATGCTCACGGCCTTTTAGCAAGTTAGTTGCGTTAAAGACACCTGAAGAATATAAGTTTCAGATTTCTCTCTCCTTCTCACCAAAATATAGTGCATTTCTTTCTCATGGCTTTCCAGTCCTTACTCTCCTCAGGTCAGAATTTATGTTTCTGTGTCTTATCTCAGAACTTCCCTATTCCTGAAATAACTCTTTCACACTTTGTTGTGAAGGACTGATAGGTATTTGATGTTGATATTGAAGTTCATGAGGTTCAGACCCTACATAGGTAGGTGGAGGGAGGCTTTTGGCTGAATAAGCTTCTCTCCTTATCAGTGGGGAGGAGGAAGAGAGGGTCTTCCTGGGGCCGGTCACAGACACACTGTGTCTCAGCCAGTCCTTGACCAGCCCGAGGAGGAGGGAAGCCCCAGACTACAGATGCAGCAACTCAGGCACGAAGGCTCAGTAACCTGACTGTGTTGCCTTTGGAAGACACTTACGCTCTTTCTTGTAAGTCAGAGAGCATTCCCAGGTGTAAATTGTGCCAGCTGTGACTTGATTGAAGCATGCAAGTTGCTCATTCATTCTGTGACACCATCTCATAGAACATGCATTTCTTTGGAAAACTGGCACCATGAACTCATAATGAACTCTGGAAGCCAGCATTTTAAGGCAGTTTGCTGATTTTAAAGGTTTCTGATATTTCCTAACAAAATATAATTGGAGACATTGGTCATCTCCCAGGTATTCAATAACCCAGAGGCCAGAAAGGACCAATCCACATTGTAATACGCTAATGACTGAGTGGTTATAGGTCGTATTTATGTCCATCCAGTCACTCCCACTGCTTTCCAGAGTGCTTTGATGAATTATCAGTCATGCTTCTTTATAGTTAATGTTGTAAGTTGGATATATTGGGGAAAACCTTATTTATTGGTAACTTCAGCCAGATAGTTTCATGTATTAAAGACTCATAAGACTCATGGCTTAGTCAATAATACTGGATTCAGAATTGAATTTCTATGGAATGAATCATGTCTCTAACCAAGGATGTGCTGGTTTGAACCCCGTGGAGTTGGAGGTACACACCTTCCTTACATACTCCCTATCAGTGGCCTCTGGGCTCAAAGTTATTTTTCTAGTAGCTGGTCAGTTTCAACTAAGCCATCTACATTCTTCTGTTTGCAAACCCTGTAGACTTGCAGTTTTTTCTTCAGATGCAGCATCTGCAGTTTCATTCCCTGCCACTGGTAGATAGTATTGTCCTAGGGTAGTATAAGCGAGAGAAAGCCTTTGTAAGCCTTGGAAATTTCGTATACACAATCAGCTATTTGTGCTTCTTCCTTTAAAAGTAATTAAAGAAGCATGAATTTATTCATGAATAGCGGAGAAGATGCATTGCTAGCAATATTTAAAACACATAAAACATTTATGTTTAGTTATAATAAGGCTTCACCTCTCCGCACTGTCCTCGTGTCTACCTGATTTCTTCTGGCTTCTCATGGAGCTTAGATGGCAGGTGTAAAACTTGACCACTTTGAACCCTGGAAACCCTTGATGAGTATGTGCCCTTTTCTAATCTCATACCTTGAGCTGTTCTTAACTTGGAGACACTGCACCAACAACCCCTTTTTGCTTTCTGTGTGGCTTAAAGCAAAGGAAAAAAAAAAAAAAGCCCTCAAAACATTGTCTTCTTCCATGTGCTCCTTTCCACAAGCACTTACTTTTGTTTCTTTGTATAGTTATAAAATCTTCATGCACCTCCTCTAAAATAAATAAATTACACTTTTATGAGCCTTGTTTATTTCCAGCAACTCCAAATAATAGGCTTTGGAAATAAACGGTGTTTATTTTAAAATGAATATAGTAGCATGCTTTCCATTCTAAAGATTTGTGTGTCTTCAATATCATATTTTCAAAGTAATGTCTAGGTAGTAAGTGGCTAAAGAAGATAACCATCTGATTGTAATTTGATCCCTTTCTTACTTGGCCTTAACTATTATTTGATTATTCCAAGTTATAATCTTTTCAACTGAACTGATTAAACTATACCAGTGTAACTTATCCTGTTTGCTAAACTTTCAGACAAAAAATTCTTTCTGAGATTTCAGGCTGATTTCTCAATTTGCCCTGTTGGCTCACTTCACTCGCCAGAAGGTTTCTCTTCTCTTTACAAGTAAGGCTTTAATTTGCCCTTCTATCTTTTTCTTTCTCCTCCTTATGTCTAACCTAAAAGAAATAATCTACTTTCTTCTTAAAACATAAGAGTGACTGCATCATTTCAAGTGCTACTAAATGTGGCTTAAAAATTTGGACTATGATGAATTCTTTCTTCAACTAAAGCTACTATAGCAATTATCTCTCACCATAATTAGATGGCAGGGAACTTTGATGATGAAATGAATACTAGGCTCGAAAACAAAGGCCCGATTGCACACCCAGCCTTTTGACTAGCTTGTAGCAGTAAGCAGAAGTTACTCATCTTCTCCAATAGGAACCAAGGAACACCTTGGTTCCTCATTTATAATCTGGAGACAATTAAATTAGAAATTTAATTTGGTAGATTTTATAAAGATTTAGTGAGATGATTAAATTTAATTTCTTCACTGCATGAAAAACATATTAACATTTATTAAAGTGCTTGTACTTGGCTGTGAGTTGCTCAGTCATGTCTGACTCTGCGACCCCACGGGCTGTAGCCTGCCAGGCTTCTCTGTCCATGGAATTCTCCAGGCAAGAGTACTGGAGTGGTTTGCCGTCCCCTTCTCCAGGGGATCTTCGTGACCCAGGGATCAAGCCTCGGTCTCCCCCACTGTGGGCAGTTCTTTACCGTCTGAGCCAGCAGGGAAGCCCCAAAGGGCTTACACAAACAAAAAAATTAAGCCCCCTGTTGGTAGGTTAAAAAAAAAGGACATGAATTCATAATTAATCACTTTACAAGAAAAACAGTTATTAAACATCTAGGGAAATGTTTAAACTCATAGCAGTTAAATAAAATTCAAAAAGCACTGAGGTGTCCTTTCCTTTTACTAAATTAGCACTAATTAAAAAAAAAAACAAAAGGTCAGATGCTGGTGGCATTACCAGTTGGTACAGCTCATTGAAAAAAATACGCATCAAATTATATTAGTATTCGTACCTTTCAGTCTAATAATACCATTTCTGGAACTCTATTCTGAGGAAATATTCTAAAATGTTGAAAAAAACTTATAAACATGATAGTGATTATCTCATCATTACTTTTGATCTTGACAAACCTGGGGAAAACTTAAGTTTGTAAAAGATTAAGTTATGATGGACTTCCGCAGCTATTCAAAGAAAGAGTCATTGAGCAGCACCTAAAAATGTTTATGATGTAAAGACTCTGCACACTGATCATCAACATGAGGGACTTCCCAGGTGACTCAGTGGTAAACCCGCCTGCCAGCGTAGCAGACACAGGTTCGATCCTTGGGTGGGGAAGATTCCCTGGAGGAGGAAATGGCAATGTAATCCAGAATTCTTGCCTGTAAAATCTCTTGGACAGAGGAGCGTGGTGGGCTACAGTCCATGGGATTGTGGAGTCACACACAACTGGCAACTGAGCATGCATGCACAGCGCAATCAATATGAGAACAATTCATCTTAGAACCGTGTGGGAATAGACCCAAGTGATGTTAGAGTATTATAGCATATTTTTTTTCTTCTTTCCTGTTTCCCCAAATCTTATGTAAGATACTATTACTTTTAAGATTAAAATTAGAGTTTTAATGTATTCACCTCAAAAAAATATTTGGCAAGTGCCTCTTATGTGTCCAGAAAATTTGCTATAGCAATTTGGGCTTTAAAAAATGCCAGAATCTTGTTTCATTATTTACTCCAGGGCAATACAAAAGCAAAGAAGTGTGCTTAGTGAACTCTTTATAGAAAGTACTTCATATACAACCTAAGATTTAAGGTTCTATTGTGTGTAACCTAAGCATTTAATGTCAGACCGTCAGCCCAACCCGTGTTAAATATAATGGTGTTGTGTCTCACTGTGGCCATCTGCTTCAGGACTCATTCCAAAATTAACTCACTAACTTACTCAGGTCATTCCACCAAGGAAAATGGGATCACAGTGATATATTAACCATAACATCAATGTGAACAAGACTTTGAATAATGCATCTCAGAGCAACACTAGGTAACTGAATTAGAATAAGCCAGACAAGGTCATTTGAAAAGTACTGTGGCATTATTTCAGCTGACATTTTTCGTGAAATAATTGCAGAGTCACTGAAAGCTGTAAGAAAGAGTGTGAAAGAGGGCTTGTACACTTTGCCCAGTTTCCCCCAGCGGTAACATTTTACAGAACTGTGGTACGGGGCATTGACATGGTACAGTCCTCCCATCTGAGTCCGATCTCCCTGGTTGTATCTGTACTCCTGTACATCTGTGTGTGCAAATGTGTGAGGTTCTGTGTAATTATATCCCTTGGTATGTTTGTGCATCCACCAAAGTCAAGATGCTGAGCAGTTCCATCGGCACCAAATCCTTGCTCTTTCATAATCACAGCCTTCCTCCACTCCCAACCGTCCCCAACTCCTGGAAACCACTGCCTTGTCCTCTAGTTGGGAAATTTTGTCATTTCAAATGTGTTACATAAATGAAATCATACAGTATGGGAAGCGCAACCCTTTGAGCCTGGCTTAATGCCCTTGTGAAACTTCCAAGTTGTTGCATGTATCAATAGTTTGCTGCTTGTCAGTGCCGCCAAGTAAGTATTCATGGTGGAGATACCATCATTAACCATGCGTCTNAAAAGGTCAGATGCTGGTGGCATTACCAGTTGGTACAGCTCATTGAAAAAAATACGCATCAAATTATATTAGTATTCGTACCTTTCAGTCTAATAATACCATTTCTGGAACTCTATTCTGAGGAAATATTCTAAAATGTTGAAAAAAACTTATAAACATGATAGTGATTATCTCATCATTACTTTTGATCTTGACAAACCTGGGGAAAACTTAAGTTTGTAAAAGATTAAGTTATGATGGACTTCCGCAGCTATTCAAAGAAAGAGTCATTGAGCAGCACCTAAAAATGTTTATGATGTAAAGACTCTGCACACTGATCATCAACATGAGGGACTTCCCAGGTGACTCAGTGGTAAACCCGCCTGCCAGCGTAGCAGACACAGGTTCGATCCTTGGGTGGGGAAGATTCCCTGGAGGAGGAAATGGCAATGTAATCCAGAATTCTTGCCTGTAAAATCTCTTGGACAGAGGAGCGTGGTGGGCTACAGTCCATGGGATTGTGGAGTCACACACAACTGGCAACTGAGCATGCATGCACAGCGCAATCAATATGAGAACAATTCATCTTAGAACCGTGTGGGAATAGACCCAAGTGATGTTAGAGTATTATAGCATATTTTTTTTCTTCTTTCCTGTTTCCCCAAATCTTATGTAAGATACTATTACTTTTAAGATTAAAATTAGAGTTTTAATGTATTCACCTCAAAAAAATATTTGGCAAGTGCCTCTTATGTGTCCAGAAAATTTGCTATAGCAATTTGGGCTTTAAAAAATGCCAGAATCTTGTTTCATTATTTACTCCAGGGCAATACAAAAGCAAAGAAGTGTGCTTAGTGAACTCTTCATAGAAAGTACTTCATATACAACCTAAGATTTAAGGTTCTATTGTGTGTAACCTAAGCATTTAATGTCAGACCGTCAGCCCAACCCGTGTTAAATATAATGGTGTTGTGTCTCACTGTGGCCATCTGCTTCAGGACTCATTCCAAAATTAACTCACTAACTTACTCAGGTCATTCCACCAAGGAAAATGGGATCACAGTGATATATTAACCATAACATCAATGTGAACAAGACTTTGAATAATGCATCTCAGAGCAACACTAGGTAACTGAATTAGAATAAGCCAGACAAGGTCATTTGAAAAGTACTGTGGCATTATTTCAGCTGACATTTTTCGTGAAATAATTGCAGAGTCACTGAAAGCTGTAAGAAAGAGTGTGAAAGAGGGCTTGTACACTTTGCCCAGTTTCCCCCAGCGGTAACATTTTACAGAACTGTGGTACGGGGCATTGACATGGTACAGTCCTCCCATCTGAGTCCGATCTCCCTGGTTGTATCTGTACTCCTGTACATCTGTGTGTGCAAATGTGTGAGGTTCTGTGTAATTATATCCCTTGGTATGTTTGTGCATCCACCAAAGTCAAGATGCTGAGCAGTTCCATCGGCACCAAATCCTTGCTCTTTCATAATCACAGCCTTCCTCCACTCCCAACCGTCCCCAACTCCTGGAAACCACTGCCTTGTCCTCTAGTTGGGAAATTTTGTCATTTCAAATGTGTTACATAAATGAAATCATACAGTATGGGAAGCGCAACCCTTTGAGCCTGGCTTAATGCCCTTGTGAAACTTCCAAGTTGTTGCATGTATCAATAGTTTGCTGCTTGTCAGTGCCGCCAAGTAAGTATTCATGGTGGAGATACCATCATTAACCATGCGTCTGGACTGATTCCAGGTTTTGGCTATTAAAATAATGCTGCCATGAACATTAACACACAAGTGTTTATGTAAACATAAAGTTTTCATTTCTCTGGGATAAATGTCTGAGACTAGAACTGCTGGGTCATACAGTGATTACATGTTTAGTTTTTTAAAGATGCTGCCAAACTGTTTTCTAGAATGCCTATACTGCTTTGTAGACATACTCCAAGCAAAGTATGGGAGGCTTTTTTTTTCTTTGCCAAATTATTCTGAAGTCCTNGGAACTGCTGGGTCATACAGTGATTACATGTTTAGTTTTTTAAAGACGCTGCCAAACTGTTTTCTAGAATGCCTATACTGCTTTGTAGACATACTCCAAGCAAAGTATGGGAGGCTTTTTTTTTCTTTGCCAAATTATTCTGAAGTCCTGTTTGTGACAGTTTTTATTACCTGAACTAACCAAATAATTTTGCTAAAGATTGCCATGTTGAGTAAGTAGATTTAGAAAAGAGAACTTTAAATCAGGGCATATCAGAAGCTCCTCCCTCCAACCCCCCCCCCTTAAAAAAATCACTTAATCTTCATAGATGAGTGTTACACAGTAGGTTAATTTGAAATATTTGACCCCTTTAGTCTTGCTCAGATGGTAAAGAATATGCCAGCGATGGGAGAAACATGGATTTGATCATTGCATCAGNTCCCTCCAACCCCCCCCCCTTAAAAAAATCACTTAATCTTCATAGATGAGTGTTACACAGTAGGTTAATTTGAAATATTTGACCCCTTTAGTCTTGCTCAGATGGTAAAGAATATGCCAGCGATGGGAGAAACATGGATTTGATCATTGCATCAGGAAGATGCCCTGGAGAAGAAAATTACAAGCCACTCCAGTATTCTTGCCTGGAGAATCCCATGGATAGAGGAACCTGGTGGGCTAAGTCCATGGCATGGTAGAGTCGGACACAACTGAGTGACTTACATTTGAACTTTTCAGTCTCTAGGCAGCTAGCAAAACAGACTCAACCCTCATTTCATAACTGTTGGGCTCAATCTCCTATATCCATAACAGAATATTGGCCTGGACATAATTTGTTTCTCCCTTGTATGACAATCTTTCTATCTTCTATAAGGGAAAAAAAAATGTTTTCTAAAGGATTTTTGGATACCATAGATCAGCATCTTCACTTTGCACTGGCCAGAAATGAAGGCCCTGGACTAGGAGTTAGAAGACCTGTGTTTGAGTCCCTCCTCTGATAAGCTGTGTAAACACATCCCTTACCCTCTCTAAGTTTGCTCAGCTGGATAAGCTGGATGGAATTCCCAGTGGAACCACCTGGAGGCCCTGCAGGACCCCAGTTGCTGGCCTTTCCCTGGAGGCTTTGGTTGAGCACTTCTAGAATGGAACAGGAGAATCTGCCTGATATACAAGTTCCAGGAGATACCAGTGAGAACCCAGGCCAGATTATGCTAAAGTGCCTTCTGGCTCAATAGTTAGTACTATCCCCTCAGCCATCCCCCTCCAAAGGACCCCTCAGGTTTGCTTTCCAGAATGAGTTATTCATTTGACCTTTTTTTTTAAGCAACCGGATATATAGTGGAGTATAATGCAGCCATTTAACATGCCATAGAAGAATATTCACTGTCATGGGAAGCTACTATAATATATTGTTAGGTTATAAAGAAGCTACACATTACAAAACAGCATATGCAGAAATGTCCAGTTATACATAGAAAATAAATCTTAAAAGATATGTCTAAAAATCTTAAAAGATGCATCTAAACTATCTAAAATAGTTATCTCTAAATCATAAAGTTGTAAAAATTTTATTTTCCTCTTCCTATGCATTTCTGTGTTTTCTAATTTTGTCTGTAACTCATATTTGTTGATCATTTATTAGAATAAAGATTTTCCATGAGCAGAACAACTCCTGATTTCTCTAGGTTTTAATAATTATGGTTAAATACCAACCAGGACGAATTAAGACTCTTCAGGTATGAGATAAAATTGTCTAGGAGGCTTTAGAGAGGTAGCTAGGACCTTCCTTAGCCCTTTCCCTAAAAAGTGTGGGCGATCACTTTGTGCTGTTCTTCTTACTCAACAGAATCCTGTACATGTGCACCTACGTAGTCCTGTCCCAGGATCACTTGTTACAGCGTCTCATTATTGCCTGGGTGGTGTTTCCATAGAGCTTTTCCACAGCTAACTAGTAGGATCAGCAGCTATAGCCTCCCAAGCTAGTCCCTCCTTCGTCCTTGACAACGGGTTGGAGTGTTTTAGATAAAGCTAGTTCTTCCTTTGGGACTGAGAGGGACTAGCTAGTATCTCTGTTAAAAAAGTTAATATTTACTCCTAAAATAGGAATGTTAAATTATCACTGACATAAATTTATATAGATGCCAGAAACCAGTTACCTGCTATGGAAAGCTGTTTTGTTCCCCATGTGGGTTCGTGTCCCCTCCTGGAATTTCTAACTATACTGATGTCCCCAAAACATTGTTTTCTTCAACACCCACACTTTTCAAGGTTAGAATGAGCGTGACTTCCTAAAGCCAATAGAGTATTGTAAAGTAAAATAAAGTAAAAAATAAAATAAAATGGTTTTGCTGCTAAAAATTTTAAGGAATTAATACTGTAGAAAAATGTTCCATTTCTGAACCCTAGTAACTCCATTTCTGAATAAACTTGTTTGATTGGAGGCATGGTGTCGAAAGGGCAGTGCAATGGTGATTTCAAAACACCACTCTGTCCAGAGCTGCAGCACACCACTGTTCCTTTCTGTGTATATGCACAGTTCCCTCCCGTGCGTATCCCTTAAGAATGAGAAATTCAAAGGACTTTTTGATTTATGAGTGATAGTGTGTTTATTGTGGTAGCACTATGTACCATTTTACATTTTAACACCCACTCATATTGGTATCTATCATAGAATTTTTTCCTTTTAACGAATGTGTTTTGTGCTTGAGAAGATATATTTTTATGTACAACCTCAAGACTGTTGCCATCTACATGTCTGTGCCATGTGTTTGCTATCATGGATGAAGTTGCTGGGTTTGCCTTATATAACTGGGAGCTTCAGCAGCTGCATCCAGATGGCTTGTTCACTGCAGTGCTGTTGTAATAGCACCATCCAACACCAGCATTCTTCCACAACCCCCTTGCTGTGAAAGAGGTGATGGGAAGGTTACATCTAGAAGTTTCTTGCTTTGTTGAAAAACAGGCTCAAGACCCTTNAAAAAAAAAAAATCTATTAAAAAAAAGAAACAGAAACCCACTCAAACTGTCATAGATTTGGGGGGTGGGGTAAGTACAGCAAGCCCTCATGAGTTCTGGAATCAGAAACCAGAAAACCAACAGAACCCCAGTTACTGTCTCAGTCTCCCTGGGGTAGGAAGCCCTCTCATTGCTGCACATCTCCTTCGTGTATGTTCCCCTGCTTTGTCACTACTTTGTGTGCATGTGCTCAGTTGTTTCAGTCGTGTCCTACTCTTTGCGACCCCGCAGATCATAGCCAGCCAGGCTCCTCTGTTCATAGATTTTCCCCAGCAAGAACACTGGAGTGGGTTGCCAGGCCCTCCTCCAGGGGATCTTCCCAACCCAGGGATGGAACTCCTGTCTTTTGTACTACAGGCAGATTCTTTACCAGAGTCACCAGGCTTTAGCACAGCCTAAATATGGTCACTCCAACTTCACTTTTATATATGACTTCCTCCTATTCCCAGGCAAGGGAGCAAGTCTTCAAAACTAAACTACGTTCTAGCTAGAATTCTATACCCAACCAAAATACCAGTTAAACACGAGGAAAGAATGAAGACAGTTTGACACACAATGACTCCAAAAGAATGTGCCTCAGTAAACCAAGAAAATGAATCAGTGGATAAAATGAGATCCAGGAAATGAGAAAACTAATAGGGGGAAGGGGATAAAGAAATTCTAGAATGAAAAAGGGCCCAAAAGTTGTAAAGAAAGCAAATAATAAGAGGGCTCAGAAAGATCTCTAGAGGGTGAAATGGAATTGACAGAACTGATAAAGGACTGAAGATATGGATATGGAAAACTGCCTATTTAAGATGACCATCATCTCCAGGGAAAACACTAAATTTCACACAAGGAAGCAAAATGGTAGCTCACAATTTGGCTCTGTAATAAGTAACACTTACAGAATCCAAATTATGTAAAAATAAACTAAAATTTGTGATATAATGATTTTTGAAAGATGCAGAGAAGGGTAGAGGTTTAAGAGAACTATACCCTCATTTTCTATAACACAAAGTCAGTAAACAATGTCGAAACTTTATCAAGTGGCAGTCTTAGGGCTTTGTGTAGGAATATGGTAAAACACCTCAAAGAGTTGATAATGGATAAAAGGACACTATTATTTTTTATGAACTTTCACATACAATCTTTTTGACTTTAAGAAAAACAGATCTAAAGTATACCTGTTGCTGCTGCTAAGTCGCTTCAGTCATGTCTGACTCTGTGCGACCCCATAGACGGCAGCCCACCAGGTTCCCCTGTCCCTGGGATTCTCCAGGCAAGAACACTGGAGTTGGTTGCCATTTTCTTCTCCAATGCATGAAAGTGAAAAGTGAAAGGGAAGTCGCTCAGCCGTGTCTGACTCTTAGCGACTCCATGGACTGCAGCCTACCAGGCCCCTCCATCCATGGGATTTTCCAGGCAAGAATACTGGAGTGGAGTGCCACTGCCTTCTCCTACCCACCCCCAAATAAAATCTACTTACAATGCAGAAGACCTGGGTTTGATCCCTGGGTCGAAAAGATCCCCTGGAGAAGGGAATGGCAACCCACTTTAGTATACTTGCCTGGAGAATTCCATGGACAGAGGAGCCTGGTGGGCTACAGTCCATGGGGTCACAAAGAGTCAGACACGACTGGTTGACTAACCCTTCGCCCCCAAATAAAAACCAATCCCAGAGCCTTTTAACAAATACTTTCATCACCTACAGTTACTAGTTAATCCAAAATTTCTACTTCAGCCTAAGGGAATTTGTTTTCCTCCTAGCTTCCTGGTGTCTTCCCATCTGACCTAACTAGCTTAACATTCAGCACTTCCATTCTCTCCCTTATCAAACTTTCATCTCACTGGCTTCTGTATCTGTTTTTCTACCTTTCTGGCTGTTCTTTTCTTTCCTCTGCCTGTTTCCTCCTCCTGCCTCTCAAAAATGAAAATTCATTCAAGGCTCACTCCCCACCCCTTCAATCTTTTCTCTCTCCCAATTTCTCATCCACCCGCATGATTTAAACCTGCAACTCCTTACAACTGACCCACAAATCAACTCTAGCCTCTTTCCTGTTTCAATTAAAAAATCTACCCTGACAACTGACTCCTTGTTCTTGAATGTCCTACCATTTTCTCACTCATAATCAAATCTGAGACCACATTTTTGTCCATGATTCACAGTCATAACCTTGGTTCCTTTTTCCTCTTCCCCTATCTGATCAGTAAGTACTACTAGTTCTTTCCCATATTCATTCCTTTCTTTCCAAAGGTGTTTTCCAGTTCTTCAACATCTCACAGTATAGTCTCCTAAGTGGTAAACCCCAGATCTCAAATCTGCCTATGTCTTTTTCAATATTTAACATCCCACAGCTACCTCAGGGGCTGTCACCGAGCTACTGCCTAGTAAATGGTCCATTGTCCCTAAATATGATCTCTACCTCTAATCCATACTGCCACCAGACATCTAAAATGCAAATCTGTACAAACTACACACCATTCAGAGTTTTGATGTCTTTTCACTGTCATGCGGCAGTGAATTAGTTTAGCTTGGCCCTGGAAGTGCTCTATGAAATTTCATTCTACTACTTATGTGAATACTGTTCTGGTTAATCTCCCTAATGGAAACTCCTCTTTTATTCATCTGAACAAACTGATTACCTATCCCAGGCACAGTGTTAAGCCTTGGAGACCAGAATGGGAGTATAAGGAAGCCACTGTCCTTATAATCCAGTATTTGTGTTCTCCTAATACCCCTTAAATATTTCTATTAGTACTTGTGATGGTTCTCCTTAAGATAGAAAGCCTTTCTCATCCTCTCAGCATACTTAAGTACTACAGTCAGTAAATATGGATGCTCACCAAATGTGGAAATGTTTTTTGGAAGGTGAAATACGGCCAAAGAGGTAACAGATAATACCAATAAACAACGTCTACCATTTACTGAGTATTTACTGTGTGCCAGGCATTGTGCTAAGTGATGTATTATTTTGGAGAGGGCGATGGCACCCCACTCCAGTACTCTTGCCTGGAAAATCCCATGGACAGAGGAGCCTGGTAAGCTGCAGTCCATGGGGTCGCTAAGAGTCGGACACAACTGAGCGACTTCACTTCCACTTTTCACTTTCATGCATTGGAGAAGGAAATGGCAACCCACTCCAGCGTTCTTGCCTGGAGAATCCCAGGGAGGGGGGAGCCTGATGGGCTGCCGTCTATGGGGTCGCACAGAGTCAGACATGACTGAAGCGACTTAGCAGCAGCAGCAAACTGCTTGATTCACTCCAGAAGATGGTTTTGAAATGAGATTTGGGGACACTCAAATCTAAGGTAACTAAGCTATTTTAGCTGTCTCTCTGGCCTTTAGAGTTCCTTCAAGGTAGGCCAATTTGCATCCCTACTGTGACACACATAGATTCTATATTTATGTACTGTTGCTTAAGTACGTCATCACCACCACCCACAAACGTTAAAAAATACTTATGTGGGCAACTAATTATACTGAGAGGTATCCTTGGAGATCACGAAAAAGATGTCCTGAGATTATGCAAAAGGAGGTATTAATTTGCAATGATTTACCATTTCATGTCTGCACAATTGCTAACTGATACGGGTTTTTGCCTCTCCTTGACATCCTTAATTTCAAGCCTATTGAGGCCTTCCTCAAATCAGTAAGTAATACTTTCCAAGTGCCACCAGAATGCAAGCTCTATAAATATGGTAAGGGCTTTGTTTTTTTTTACCCCAACAAAAAAACAGTATCAGGCACATAGCAGGCTCTTAAATCTGTTTAAAGAATTTGTATGATGGGCTACAAGGTGCTTCTAAACTCACAACCCTTCCAGGTAAATATTCCCTGATTACTCACCAGCAAATAGGTATAAAGAGGTTAAAGGTTGCCCCAGTGCACAGGAATACAGGACCATCTCAAAAATCTGTGCTCTCAGTGATCACCTACTACATGCTAAGCAACTTCTCTCTCAACTCCATCACCACTCTCCCCATTCTGAGACTGCCTCCTCCCATTTCCAGAAACAGGATCACCTAACACTCTTACTTCAGCTCTTAACCTAAACTATCAAAAGAAAACAAAGACCTAATCTGTGCTCCTTGGCAAGCATCTGCCAAATGTAAGCCTATGCCAGCTTTCAGGAGGAAACTGGTGAATATCAAGCAGTCTGACCCTTCAGACATAATTCTTTATTGAATCCAAATCCTCTCAGATGGCTATTTCATTGACAAAATTAATTTTAATTATTCATACAGATTAAAAACTTTAGAGAATGAACTTTGATAGTTCATTCCTTTCATCCCTCTCTCCCAATTCAAGACTCAGCAGAATTATGGATGTGGTTGTGTTCAGTAAAACAAAAACACACATTTTCTCAGACCCAGAGAAATGACATAGGTCAAGTCACCATGCATACATATGACAAAAATGAGGAACTTTCCTGAATCTCTCTCTAGGCCTCCCTAAGTTCATGAAGCTAATTTCAGTGTCTCTGTCCTTTCACTGTGCCAGGCATTCTTTGCTATACATGGAAAACCTACCTTGAAATTGAATGGCGTCTATTTCTTCTTTGATTGTCCTACCTTCTAGCAAGGAGAGATCAAAGGTAGGCTTCTTCCCCACTTCCATCAGGATCATGCAGATTTCATAAGATCACAATTGCAACTTTAAGCAGTAAGACACAACACATGTAAGACTTTCTTCCCTCCTTTCCTTGTCCATTCCCTCCAGTCATAAGAGTCTATCAAACACACATCCCAAGATGAAGTACATTATGTTGCTATTCTTAAGTTTGTAGCTTTTTCTTTCTACAGCTTTGTAAGCTTTGTGCCAGAAGAAGGAAAAAAAAAAAAAAAAGCTACAGCAAGAGAAAACACTTTCTTTAGCTTGGTATCTTTCACATCACAGTATGCAGAGAAGGAAAAAACAGGGAACAGGTGAAGAGAGGCTAAATATGCCCAAGAATATAGGAAATATAAGATGGGCAAGTAAATGTATTCCTTCACCTCCCCTCCTCACTGCCAGAACAAATCTAACTTTTTTCCTATCTCAGTCACCAGTAAACAGTGCAGTTCTCACAAAATCACTCAAATACTGGCTAAGTATGTTGTGTTTTTGTACCCTGGAAGAACTTTTCCTCTGTGCCCTCTGAACAAAGTCAAATAAACAACCAAGTCAAACAAAATGAGAACACCAATGTTTTTGGAAGAAATTTTATTTGACAGTGTTAAGGGAAGGTAGATGAAACAAGCAAAGACAGGATAGAAGAACGCCAGACCCAGTAACTGACTTGGCAGAAAATGAGGAAACAAAGAGACCTTGGTGTTGAACAGCATCCACATAGTGGTGCTGGAGGAAGAGGAAGATTTATTTGTGTAGGCCAGGTGCACCACAGATTCTAATTGTCCAGCTTCAATGAAGTACTTGTCAACCTCTCTAATCATTTCTCTTTTTAAATAAGTACGAAAGCAGTATTTGCAGCCTTTTCTTTTCTCCCTAAGTTCACAGATCCTCTTGTCTCTCTATGATAACCTCTTATCATAGTTAAGCAGAGAGGTGGGGGCAGGATATTCCTGACAGGAGGAACTATATGAATAAGAGGTGGGAACACAATTCAACCAGGGCTAAATGGCAAACCATCAAAGGGAAACAGACACCCTAGGTAACATATAGACTTCACTTCTGGGGAAACCTTACGTGTAATTCGGCAAAACACAAAGTTTATATGTAAAATATTTGAAACTTGAGTGCCTATAATTCCATTTATCTGGCAGGTATATAAGAGATCAAAGCCTGAATAATGTCCACTGGATAAGACATTTTGATCCTCTCTTGATCCTTGGCCAGGACCTGCAAAATGTGGGAGCTAAAGTTTATAGGAATAGAGGGAGAAAGGCTGAAAACAGATGGGTTAAGACCTTTATTAGTGATAGCATTGAACCTCAAACTAAGGATTTTGGATTTTGTTGTCTTATGGAGGTAAAAAGACTAGGCATGAAGTAAAAACGCCTGAATTCAAATTCTGACTCTGCAACATACAAGCTACTTGTCCACGTGTCCTTGGGCAAATGAAGTTTTGATAAACTATTTCTATCTACTTATTTATAAAATGGCATATTTCCTACTTTATCTTCTGTTTCCATAGAATTCCTCTGAGAATCAAATGATATTCTTGATTTTAAACCCAGAACCACTGGAATTCTGACTCTGAAGTAGCCAAAGCTTTCTCCACTATAGTACACTCACTTTAACCTTTATCGACCTGATTTATGTACTAGTGCTGTTCTTTTAACTAAATTTTAAGTTTACATGAGTGGAGATGTCTTGTACTTTTTTACTGTTCAAAGACTCTTCTGAAACTACTCCATATTATACAATCGCTGGAAGTCTCACAAAGAAGCCATATCCAACTATAGAAAAAGTTTTTATCTATTGTGCTGTGATAATTATAGCCTACATTAAAAAAAAAAAGTCTCCAAGTTTATCAAGACATTCAAAAGCATTAGACTACTAACTCTGACTTGAACTAAGCAGAATAAACAAAGCCAACAGTAAGTCAGGGGTCCCACTTCTAAATAATTTATTTATTCTGCTTATTTCAAGACAGTTAAACAGAAATTTGAAACACTTACGTCTTGACTTTCAAATGCATGAATAAGTATTCTTCTGGACACACATCTAAACTTCAATCTATATGAGTTATTCATAACCCAAGGAATTTGAACCTCTGTAAGGCCATGCAGTTACATAAGAAATCTGTTTAAGTATTATCTCTAATATATCTTACAAATAAGTAATACTTCTTCAACTGGATGTAGATTCTTGTGTGACTAATAAAGACAACTTGATTTAAAAGCATTACTGAAAGCATAGCAGCTTTTTGCTGTGTTTGTTCCAGCAAAAGATACTAAAACTAAAATTATAATCTTGTTGGGAGGGAATCTAATAATTTTTGGACCTCAAAAATGATACATCTTATTAGAAAAAGAATCATAAGCTCACATTCCATGATTTATAGATATTAAGTGTTTCAGGTGAAAGAGGAAAGGTAACATATAGACTTCACTTCTGGGGACACCTTAAGTGTAATTCGACAAAACACAAAGTTTATATGTAAAATATTTGAAACTTGAGTGCCTATAATTCCACTTATCTGGCAGGTATATAAGAGATCAAAACCTCAATAATGTCCACTGGATAAGATATTTTGATCCTCTCTCAATCCTGGAAAAGATCTCTGGTTGTATACTTTGTATTCTACACATTCTATTTTAAAACCCATGGCACAGCCTGCTGGGATGCTGACATTACTGCAACCTACAATTCCCCACCCCCAACAGGATGGACACCTGTGATATGTTTACCTCAGTGTTCCCCAACCTTTTTGGCACAAGGCACTAGTTTCATGGAAGATAATTTTCTACAGATAAGGGTGGGGAGATGGTTTCAGGATGATTCAAGAGCGGTACAATTTATTATGCCTCCACTGATCTGACAGGAGGCAGAGCTCAGATGGTTATGTGAGGGGGACTGGTTGTAAATACAGACAAAGCTTCACTTGTTCGCCTGACACTCACCTCCTGCTGTGTGGCACAGTTCCTAATAGGCCACGGACCAGTACTAGTCCATGGCCCAGGGGTTGAGAACCCCTGGTTTACCCCACCAAATCTTTCCCCCAACTCTCTACATCAGAAATTATGCTACATTCATTTTGGAAACTTTCAGTAAGAGTACTCTCTCCTGCTAGTACCCTCAAACTCCCAAATCTCCACTGGTAAATTCTTGCAAACAGCACCTTTATCTTCCTACTTCTTACCACAGAGACCAGTGGGATTTCTCCTAACAATCAAATATCTATTCATCAGTCCCACGCCTTCTCCTAAATCTGTCTTCCTTCACAGATGTCAGTGGCCTTCCTAGATCAGCTCTAATAATCAACTCTGAAGTGGTGTCTCTCACTTCTCCATCCCCAGAGGCTGTTTTGTTGTTGTTTAAAACAGACAAACTACAATCCCCTCCTAATTAGTTTTTGTTAAGTTCTGATAAACTTGTATTCCTTGAGAAACAGTACTTGGACACCAAGAAGAATGAAACTGAAGCACACAGAAGGTCATGTGAGAAGTCAATTTGTCACCAATAATTTATCAAGAAAGAAATTTTAAAAACAATAGACAAAAAAATAAAAACAATAGACAACTGTGTTAGAGTTCACCTAATTATAATACAGGAAAAACATAATGAACACCCTTTCCTCAAAGCCATTTATTCTCAACCTTCAAAAATGATAACCAGACTTTTAGCTCCAGTAAAACCCTTTGCCACACACCATGTAACAGGATACCTGCCCAAGCCAACAGTGCCCCATAACAGAGAAGTATAGAGACACATGAGCCTAAGGCAGGTACAACGAGGGAATCAGACTGTGAGGCTCCAGCTCTCTGCTGTACCCCTGCTCACTTTATCTATTTCAATTCAGTTCAGTCGCTCAGTCGTGTCCGACTCTGCGACCCCATGAATCGCAGGACGCCAGGCCTCCCTGTCTGCCCACCAAATCCCTTCTTCCTCCAGAGTGAAATGTGCCTATGGACACACACACACACAAATGTTCAGTATAAAGACATAAACAACGAATTTTTCTAGTGATTATTTAATCCAAGTGAGACTTGTTGGGGGGGAAACAAATTCTTCTCACCAAATCTTCCTTCTAACTTGAGAAGTAACTATCGGACCAGACAGAGTACTGCTTAAGGAAAACATTTAACAAGTATTTGCTCATTTGTTATGTAGCAAATGTTCACAACTAAGGAAGCTATTTGGACTCTCCAGGTTTCCCAACTCTTCAGAGAACTGGCAATAAGAGGAATTTTGAGGGAAAAGTAATTGTTAATACCAGGATTATTCCTTCTCTCTGTTGAAGATAACGGTTAAACGTTCATCACTTTGCCCTGCCCACCCAACTGCCCAGTTCTAATTCATCTGGAAACTACCCAAGAAGCAATAATCACTCAGAAGCCAACATGGAGCTGACCTACATAAACTCTCAACTTTGAAGTCTACCAATCTCTAGGAAGTCTCTCTTAATTATGTGCTAACAAAGTTTTATTTCCTCTTATTTCAAATTATAATGAAAAAAGATTAAGAAAAAAAAAGACATTTATGAATGAGAAAACAATCTGCTTATCTCTGCATGGAACTCAAAGGATAGGCCATTTAGTACAAATGTAAAGGCCTCAAGTCTAATGTCTAACATTTGAAATTGCAACTTTCTTCTATTCGCTTTGATAATGAGGGAAAGCTGAATCATCTCTCCTAGTAAGGCTGACTCCTAGTAAGACTCCAATTTCCTGAGTCTGTAAACCTTCAGGCTGTAAAGGAATGAACACCTGAAAAATCTGGGTTATGGAGACTTCTGCTTTGGGCACTGTATCAAACTGTGTTTGGATCCATAATCATGTGGCCCAACTCTTTATAATAAATCTCTACACATGTACACACACAACCTTACGGTTCAGCTTCTCTGGAGAACCCTAAAACACTCCTTACCTAAATTAATCTGGAAGTCTGAGACATTTCCTATTCTTTGAAGAAACATTACAGATTCATTAAGTAGGAGGGGTCTTGGAAACAGCAAAAAGATTTATCTCCTTTATCTAAAAGAATTTTTTAAAAAAGTGAAGGAAATTTCAGATAAGTTAGATTGATGCTATTCTTATACTGAAAAGTTAAATCCCTATCCAGCACTTTGTTTGCATACCCTTTGTAAAGCCACCGAAGAGTCTCTCTGGTTCTCTAGATTACTTCAGTTCTCAGTCATGTCTTTTTGCAACCCCATGCACTGCAGAACGCCAGGCTCCCCTGTCCATCACCAACTCCTGGAGCTTGCCCAAACTCATGTCCATCGAGTTGGTGATGCCATCCAACCATCTCATCCTCTGTCGTCCCCTTCTTCTCCTGCCTTCAATTTTTCCCAGCATCAGGTCTTTTCCAATGAGTCAGTTTCTTCCATCAGATGGCCAAGTATTGGAGCTTCAGCTTCAGCCCTTCCAATGAATATTCAGGACTGATTTCCTTGAGGACTGACTGGTTGGATCTCCTTGCAGACCAAGGGACTCTCAAGAGTCTTCTCCAGCACCACAGTTCAAAAGCATCAATTCTTTGGCGCTCAGCTTTCTTTGTAGTCCAACTCTCACAGCCATACATGACCACTGGAAAAACCATAATTCTGATGAGACATCTTTGTTAGCAAAAGCGATATCTCTGCTTTTTAATATGCTGTCTAGGTTGGTCATAGCTTTTCTTCCAAGGAGCAAGCAACTTTTAATTTCATGGCTGTAGTCACCATCTGCAGGGATTTTGGAGCCTAAGAAAATAAAGTCTCTCACTGTTTCCATTGTTTCCCCATCTATTTGCCATGAAGTGATGGGACCGGATGTCACGATCCTAAGTTTTCTGAATGTTGAGTTTTAAGCCACCTTTTTCACTCTCCTCTTTCACTTTCATCAAAAGGCTCTTTAGTTCTTCTTCACTTTCTGCTATAAGGGTGGTGTCATGTGCATATCTGAAGCTATTGATATTTCTCCCAGCAATCTTGATTCCAGCTTTTGCTTCATCCAGCCTGGCATTTCGCATGATGTACTCTGCATATAAGTTAAATAAGCAGGGTGACAATATACAGCCTTGAAGTATTCCTTTGTTGATTTGGAACCAGTCTGTTGTGCCATGTCTGGTTCTAACTGTTGCTTCTTGATCTGCATACAGATTTCTCAGGAGGCAGGTAATGTGGTCTGGTATTCCCATCTCTTAAAGAATTTTCCACACTTTGTTGTGATCCACACTGTCAAAGNCATCACTAAGTTTTCTTCATGCTTATAAATAAAATAATATCTATCTAGTGTACCTAAGTATAGGGTAGATGTGAAACAAATTCCTAGCCTCCTATTTTTCTCTTCTTTTTCCCCTAGATCATTTGCTCAAAGACTTTTTACATAATAATGTCTAATTTGGTGAGTTTTGCTTCCTCTAGTAAGTTCTTCAAGAAATCAAGCTTTGTATACCTTCGCACTTCTCTATTTCCTGCATGGCAGCTAGAAAAATAGCATGGTAATTGCTCAGGAATTACCTGTTGACTAACCCTAATGAAGGGATAGGTACCTTTCATATCTGGCACACAGGCAGGAACTTTAGGAATGCTACAGTTTCACAGGTTTTTAATATAGTACATAGCTCAGATTCTGAACAGAGATAATAAAATGACAACACACACATGAAAAGGAACCTACCAACTTGTTCCTGAGTTACTGTCACTGTTGGAAGAGATGTGATCTTTTCCTTGTCAGCTGGGGGAGGCCCTGTATTTTCCAGTTGTCCTAAAAGCTACAAAAAAAAAAAAAAAAAAGGCAAAGAAGAAGTGGCAGACATCGAACTATCCCTAGGAGGGAGCAGCTGCTCCATCTTAGAACAGTACAGACATTAGAAATGTTAGTTGCTTTGCTTCCACAAGGCTCTGAAAGGCTTGGGTTTGCCCTTTCCTGATGCCAGAATAATTGCTTTACAATTCAGAGTGACATTAGTATAAGCCTACAGAGAGATCCATCATTGCAAGGCTCACCTCTGGGCATAAAGCAACTTTGGAGGCACCAAAAAGGTTGTGATGTCACAAATAAAACTACACCTTAACAGAAACTGATACTTAACCAGTTCAAAAACTTCATTTTTCTGAAAGAAAGAAAAAGGTGAGAGTATGGAAAGTAGCATAAGGTAAGCCAAGAAATAGGTAAATTACTTCCTATAAGAAGACCTGGATATAAATGACATGCTTTCTAGTCTCAGCAATCCACAAGGGAAATGAAAAACCAATTAAATTAAAATAAACATAAACAAGTGGAAGCAATTATACATGGCATAGGAATACCTTTTTCTCTGCTTCCTTCCCCTACTTTGCTCCCTCTAGCAGAAATCCCTGCTTCAACATGTGAGGAGACCTTTCTTTTTTGTGAAGTATTTGTCAATAGAATCCTCATAGGAATGAACAAGAGGCCAAAACAGAAAATACTGTTTGTTATAGAAGTTTTTTCCTTATAGAAGTTTTTTCCTTTGGAGTTGAAGCTATCTTCCATAAAGTCCCTAGGACCAAGAAAGTACAAGGATGCTGAGCTAAACCCATAAACCATTTATCTCTTTAGTAAAACAGAAACCCACAAGCTCAAAATATTAGGGAAAGCAGAGTGACTGCCATTTCAGAAAGTAGCAGAAGGAAAGCAGGAAGCCTGTGGAACCATGAGACACACTGAACAGATACCCTCAAAAGGCAGCTCCTCACCTGGGTTACAATGGCATCAAGCCCTGTCTGACCCCAGGCATAGTCCCCAGGGTTGGAGTGCAGCATCCCGCTCCTATACATGAGATGAGACAGACAGCATTAGATGGAGTGACCAGGCTCTGCCTTACACCACAGAAAAAGTTGGCAGAGGAATCCTGCTCTCTCTCTCAGAGCTGGCAAGTCACTAGTTCTCTAGAACCAGGTGGCAAAGAATTTCTCAGTGATTTCAAGGTCAAACAGATTATCCAGAGGCAGTCTCTCATTCTCCAGGAATTTCTGCTTAACTGTATGGAACATGAAATGTGAAGCTACCTAAAATACCACCTGACAAACCAGAGCAAAAAGAGTGACTCATTGGTTAAAAATTTGTCTCCTCTGTGTCCATTTAAATTAAACATAGATGGAGCTGCTTTTTAAGGAGATTTTTCCCTTCCTGAGTGGCCAAAATTGACAGCAAAGTTCCCTCACTCTAAGGGGCAGCCTGTGGCCTTACACAATGAGCAGCTTTCAAGGAGAGAAGCAGCCATAGCAGTGTCTCTGAATGACAACTTAGAGCAGATACAAAAGGGATTTGGCAGCAGCTCTTTCTGGAGCTGTTGGTGTACTACCCTGAATGACAGATATCCAGACTCTTTGGCTAGAACATGCTTAAAGAAACTAGAGGCTGGAAAACAGGGTAACTGTGTGGAAGGACCAAGGTCCCTCTGAGCAAAGAAGCCTTCTGGGGTAGAGTCAGAAGTGGCAAATAATTGTCCAGACAAGAAGACATTCATCTTTAACATGTACAGTAAGTGACTGTCACTCTGTTACTGAATTTAAGCCTTTTGCTTCTTCTGAAAAAACCTTCTTAATTTGAGAAAAGGAAGTGAAGCAATGTTTTCAACTTCAGAAATTCTTAAGGAATAAAATCTTCCCATATAATCTCCAAGAGAAACTCACAAATCAGACACCAAACTTGGTAGGGACCACCTCACTCCCTACCTCAGCACGACCCTCAGACCTGAGTATGAATGGAATCAGACACCCTGTAGGACCAGGATGGCCCTCATCAGCCTGAATTATACAAAAATAAGTTCTGATTAAGTTTGGGTTCAGCAGACAACAGCAGTCTTTAACAGCCTGCCACTCACCTGTGCAGCTCCTTTTGTCTCTCAATATGGCACAGATACTACAGTACTGAAAATTATGCTACTCCAGGAGAGTGAGACAGAAGGCAACTAGTTACTTACCAAGAAAATGGGGATCCAGGAATGAATCCTGCAATGATCTGTTGTAGTACTCTGTTGAAGAAAAAAAAAATAAGACAACAGACTCATGAAAGTACTCTATAGATATCCACGGCTGACTCATCACCAACCCCTTCCCCATAACACAATGGCTTTTCACTGTATGCAACAGCACCAGAAATCAGTCTGCTATCTGGTAGACCGCTACTCTGCTATTATGGCTGTCTTCCTTAGATTTTTATGAATTAAGCAGGAAAGGACTCTGTATGGTTAGTTTCTAACTATGATTCCTGGATCCCTGGCAGCAACATGAGAGGCTTAAAGAGATGCTAGGCCAGTGGGATTCTGGACCCACCTCCCTGCGACAAGAGTAGTTCCATTTTTATGTGTTATATACATTGTGCAAAATACTATTTAAAGGTATGGCACCCCCACCCACCCTTTTATTTGGCCGTGCAGGGTTGTCTTTGCTGCTTGGGGTACTTTCTAGTTGTGGTGCTGTGTCTAGAGGTTTTCCATTCCTGTGGCTTCTCTTACTGCACAGCATAGGCTCTAGGACATGCGGGCTCTAGCAGCTGCAGCTCCAGGGCTCTAGAGCACAGGCTCAACAGTTGTGACATACGGGCTTGCTCCTCCATGGCATGTGGGAATCTTCCCAAACCAGGGATTGAACCCATATCCCCTGTTTTGGCATGCAGATTCTTTACCACTGAGCCACCAGGGAAGCCCTAAAGAGCCTTTTTATAAAAAATTCCATGATAGCTAACTAAGACATTCACGTTATTTTATACTCCTCTTTTGGGTAGGTTGGACTTACTGACTTCTTTTTTTTGATGTACAACTGACATATAATATTGTATTTTTTTTTTCAGATACAACATGATTTGATGTTTGTATATATCGCAAATGATCATCATAATAAAACTAATTCACATTCATTACCATACATAGTCATAAAATTTTATTTTCTTATGATCTACTCTTATCAACTTTCAAATATGCAATACAGTATTAAAATAACACTGTAATGTAATTAACAGTAATGAACTATAATCTATCTCATTGTGAGTTGCATTTACATTTCCCTGATAATAGTCACTGTGCTATACATTATATCCCCAATATTTATTTTATAGCTGGAAATTTGTATCTTTTGACCCCCTTCATTGATTTTACTTATCCCCCAACCCCTGCCTATGGCAACCGACCAATATGTTCTCCTCTATCTATGAACCTGGATACTGAATTTTTTTTTTTTTTTTTAAGATTCCACCTATAAGATTATGTAGTATTTGTCTTTCTCTCTCTGATTTATTTCACTTAGCATGTCCTCAGGGTCAGACACAACTGAAGTGACTTAGCAGCAGCAGCAGCATCCATTCACGTTGTTGCAAATGGCAAGATGTCACTCTATTTTAGAGCTGAATAATATCCCACTGTACATGTGTACTGCCATTTCTTTATCCATTCATCCATCAGTGGACCCTTAGGTTGTTTCCATGTCTTGGCTATGGTAAACAATGCTGCAATGATCATGGGATGCATGTATCTTTTCAAATTTGTGCTTCTGTTTTCTTCAGATGAATATCCAGAAGAGGAATTGCTGGATCATAAGGTAGTTTTTTTTTTTTTTTTTTTTTNTCCAACCATCTCATCCTCTGTCGTCCTCTTCTCCTCCTGCCTTCAATCTTTCCCAGCATCAGAGTCTTTTTGAATGAGTTGTTTCTGGTTCTTTTCAAATGAATTGGTTCTGGTTTGGCCACCAGGTGGCCAAAGAATTGGAGTTTCAGTTTCAGCATTAGTCCTTCTAATGAATATTGAAGACTGATTTCCTTTAGGATGGACTGGTTGGATTTCCTTGCAGTCCAGGGGACTCTCAAGAGTTTTCTCTAACATCACAGTTCAAAAGCATCGATTCTTCGACACTCATCTTTCTTTATAGTCCAACTCTCATATCTATACATAATGACTGGAAAAACGATAGCTTTCACTAGATGAAACTTTGTTGGTAAAGTAATGTCTTTGCTTTTTAATATGCTTTAAATAAGTGACCTATGACCAACAGGTTGGTCATAACTTTTCTTTCAAGGAGCAAGTGTGTTTTAATTTCATGGCTGAGGTCCATCGAGTTAGTGATGCCATCCAGCCATCTCATCCTCTGTCGTCCCCTTCTTCTCCTGCCCCCAATCCCTCCCAGNTCCAATGCAGGGAGTGTGGGTTCGAGTCCCCAGCCAGGGAGCTAAATCCTACATGCCTCACGATCAAAACTCCAAAACATAAAACAGAAGTAGTATGGTAACAAACTCAATAAAGACTTTTTAAAATGGTCCACATCAAAAATGTATACATATCTTTAAAAGCCTATTATTTTAAAAAGAAAATAAAAATAGAAACTTCCAAGCTGTGTGCTTAACACTTGGAGATTAAATGACACACTTCTAAGTAACACACGGGTCAAAGAAGAAGTCTCAAAAAAAATTTTTTTTAATATTTTGAACCAAGTGAAAATGAAAATGCAACTATCTGCCACACAGATGCGGCCAGGTGGAGCAGCCAACAGCCAGGGAACAAAAACCGGCAGCCACATGAGCGCGCCATCTTGGACGGCCAGCCCTGTAGTACCTTCTGATGACTGCATTTCCAGCCAGCAGCGACCTCAACCACGTGGGAGACCCCAAACAAGAGCTGCCCAGCCCAACCCTTTCTGTATTTCTGANGCAAAAAACGGCAGCCACATGAGCGCGCCATCTTGGACGGCCAGCCCTGTAGTACCTTCCGATGACTGCATTTCCAGCCAGCAGCAACCTCATCCACGTGGGAGACCCCAAACAAGAGCTGCCCAGCCCAAACCTTTCTGTATTTCTGATCTACAAAATAGTGAGCAAAATAAAATAGATATTTTAAGCTGCTCCATTGAGGGGTAGTTTGTTATGCAAATGTAATAACCGTAACCAGGAGAGAAGGGGAAAGTACAGTAGACGGAAAGGTGTGTCACGGGAGGGAGTGTTGGCTCGAGAAGTTTGGAGGACACTAAAGAAGGAGGAGATGGGGGTGAAGATAAAGAAGCAAAGATGGTGGGGAGTGAGAAAACAGAAGAAGATGAACACAACGCTGATGCAGTCCAACCTTCCTTCTCCAATTAGCCTTTCTGATTTTCTCAGGACCTTGGCAGCGAGGGAATGGTCTGCACTTTTCAGTTCAGTTCAGTTAAGTCGCTCAGTCGTGTCCGACTCTTTGTGACCCCATGAATCACAGCACGCCAGNGTTTTTTTTTTTTTTTTTTTTTTTAGGAAACTCCATATTGTTTTCCACATTGGCTATACCAATTTACATTCCCAACAATAGTGTATAGGGGGCTCATTCCCTTTTCTTAACACCCTCATCAACACTTGTTATTTCTTATTTTTTTGATCATAGCCATTCTAACGGGTGTGAGGTGATAGCTCACTGTGGCTTTGATTTGTATTTCTCTGATGATTAGTGATGGCAGAGCATCTTTTCATGTGTCTGTTGGCCACCTATATGTCTTCTTCAGGAAAATGTCTATTCAAGTCCTCTGCACTGTCCTCCTCTGTTTTTTAATTCAGATGTTTGTTTTTATTGTTGCTGAGTTGCATGAGTTCTTTGTATTATTTTGGATATTAGTCTCCTATTGGATAATCATTTGCAAATACTTTCTCCAATTCAGTTGGTTTCCTTTTCATTCTGTTGATTTCCTTAGCCATGCAGAAGCTTTTCACAGTCTGATGTAGTTCCACCTATTTATTTTTGTCTTCGTTGCCTCTGCTTTTGGAGTCATCCAAAAAAATCATGGAATGTTAAGCCAAGTGGGCCTTAGAAAGCATCACTACGAACAAAGCTAGTGGAGGTGATGGAATTCCAGTGGAGTTATTTCAAATCCTGGAAGATGATGTTGTGAAAGTGCTGCACTCAACATGCCAGCAAATTTGGAAAACTCAGCAGTGGCCACAGGACTGGAAAAGGTCAGTTTTCNTCTCATAATTTTGGAAGTCAGAAATCTGAAATCAAGATGCTGTCAGGGGCTTCTCTGGTGACTCAGTGGTAAAAAATCCACCTGTCAATTCAGGAGACATAACAGACATAGATTTGATCCTTGAGTTGGAAAGACTCCCCTGGAGGAGGGCATGGCAACCCAGTATTCCTGCCTACAGAATTCCAAGGACAGAAGAGCCTGGCAGGCTACAATCCATAGAGTTGCAAACAGTCAGACAAAACTAAAGCATCTGAGCACACACACACACACACACATAAAAGACATTATTTCCAAATAAGAGCATATTCACAGCTAAGTTAGGAAGTTAGGACTTGAACACTGGTGGAGTATACAGGTCTACCCACAACAAGTATTATTGTCCTTCAGCAATCCCAGCAGAAGTCCATGGTAAAAAAAAGAGTATCTAAAAAAGATGTGAGCGTGGCTTTTGTTAATGGCATGAACTTTACTAATACTCACAGGAGACTCAAAGTTTTAAAAAGAAACACTACCAGCTTAAATTGAAAAGTACAAAGGCAGTACAAAATGAAAAGAGATCTTTTAGGCCCTCAAAATTATACTGGCAAGATGCAGGCTAAAAAAACTATGGTGCTGCAAATCTGGACTACTTTTCATGGAAAAGAATGACTCATAGAGTGGAATCAAGAGCCAGGAAGGAGGAAACAAGAGCCACAGAGAAGCATTCCTGGGCAGAAGTAGAACGAAGTCCTAATCAAGGACCGTCCAACATTTATCCAGACAAACATCAAAATTGCTATGAATCAGTAACTTCTGTGTGCCTTACATCTTCTCCCTTTCTAAACAGAAATCTCTATACCTGTTTATTATATGCCTGTCCCATCAATATATATTGTATATGCGAGGGGTAAAAAAACTTGTGTCTTTGGTTTCTAGATCTCCACATCAAAAGGAATTCTGTCTGTAACCCAAAGAGCCTCATCCATACTCAGACCTAAATAAATGACACCTGGATTTCAAGTTGATGCTATACAGGAACAAGACTTCTGATGGGTCTTGGGAGGAGGTGAGTGTATTTCTCACATGGGAGAAATTTCTGGCCAAAGGTTAAATTGTGGTAGTTTAAAAAAAATATGTCCAGGGCTTCTCTGGCAGTCCAGTGGTTAAGACTGCTCACACTGCAGGGAGCCCAGATTCCATCCCTGGTCAGAGAACTAAGACCCCCACATGCCGTGCAGCATGGCCAAAAACTTAAGGGAAAATTTTTTTTTTAATTTTGTAAATAAAAACATGTACACAAATTCTTTAATATTCTTCCTCATGAGTGTGGGCTAGACTTGGTGACTCACTCCTTACAGATAAAATATGGCTGAGTGACAGTGTTTGTCTTTTAAGATCAGGATATAAAAGGTATTATGGTTTTCCTTTCTTCCTTTCTCTCTCTTGGATCACTTACTCTAGGGGAAGCCAGCTGCCAAGTCATGAAGACACCAAAGAGTCCTATGGAGACATCCACACAGTGAGGAATTGAGGCCTCCTGCCAACAGTAATGTTAGTTGACCCATCTTGAAGTGGACCTTACCAATCCCAGGTAAGTATTCAGATTACTGCTGCCACTGCAGACATTTTGATTACAACATCATGAAAAACTTTACCAAAAACACCTAGCTAAGCTGCTCCCAAATTCCTGTCCCTTAGAAACTGTGAGATGATAAATGTCTGTTGTTAAAAGCTGCTATGGGGTTCCCTGATAGATCAGTTGGTAAAGAATCCCCCTGCAATGCAGGAGACCCTGGTTTGATTCCTGGGTCAGGAAGATCCACTGGAGAAGGGATGGGCTACCCACTCTAATATTCTTGGGCTTCCCTTGTGGCTCAGCTGATGAAGAATCCGCCCACAATACGGGAGACCTGGGTTGGATCCCTGGGTTGGGAAGATCCCCTGGAGAAGGGAGAGGCTACCCACTCCAGTATTCTGGCCTGGAGAATTCCATGGACTTTATAGTCCATGGGGTTTGCAGAGTCGGACACGACTGAGCAATAACTCTATCATAAATTGCTAAATTCTGGTATAATCTGTTTACCCAGCAACAAATGACTAGTATACCCTCACTCGCTAGTAAAAGCATATCTCAGCAATATCACAGGTGTGGTTCCAGATCACTGCAATGAAGCAAATGTTGCAATAAAATCACTCATATGAATTTTTTGGTTTCCCAGTGTATATAAAAGTTATGTTGACACTTTATTGTTGTCTACTAAGTGTGTGATAACATTATGTCTAAAACAATGTACATACCTTAATTTTAAAATATTTTATTGTTTAAAAATACTAACCATCATCTGAACCTTCAGCAAGTTGGTAGTAACACCAAAGACCATTGATCAAAGGTCACCACAGCAAATACAACAATGAAAAAGTTTAAAATATTATGAGAACTATGAAAATGTGACACAAAGACATGAAGTGAGCAAATGCAGTTGAAAAAAATGGCACCGACAGATTTGTTAGATACAGGGTTGCCACAAACCTTCTATTTGTAAAAAACACAGTATCTGCTAGGTGCAGTAAAGCAAAGTGCAATGAAAATTGGGGAGNATGGCTGGATGGCATCACTGACTCGATGGACTTGAGTTTGAGTGAACTCTGGGAGATGGTGATGGACAGGGTGGCCTGGCTTGCTGTGATTCATGGGGTCATAAAGAGTCGGACACGACTGAGCAACTGAACTGAACTGAACCATATATAAGCAACAACTTCCAGGTTTTATATCCAGTCGAGACCTCTCCCTACTCAACATCATCACTTGAATGTGTAGTAAGCACCTCAAACTTATTAAGCCCAAAAGTGAACTCTTAGATCTTCTCCCTCAAACCCATTCCTTCTAGCATTCCCCATCTTAGCTGATGGTGGCTCCATTTTTCCAGTTGTTCAGACAAAAGCCTTTATGTCATCCTTAACTCTTCTTTCTGTTACACTTCATATCCAATCTGCCAGCAAATTCTATCATGCCCAAAGTCAATCTTTACCTAGAATCCAACTTTTTTTTTTTAAACTAACCCTCGTCCAAGCCACTGGCATTTCTAACTTTAATGCAACAGCCTCCTAACTGGTTTCTCTGCTTCTGTCTTTGCCCCCGTGCCCCTCGTACACACACATACCACTCACCATTCTATTATCAACACAGCAGTTATAATGATCATTTAAAGGTGTAAGTTAGACCATGTCATTCTTCTACCCTAAAATTACTACTGGACTACCACTGCATTCAGAATAAAAGCCTTTATAATAGCCTACCAGTCCCTAAATGATCTCAGACTCACCTCCTGATCTCCGGCCCCAACAAGTTCTCTGTGACCTCATCTCCTACTATTCCCCTCACTTATTCCGCTCTCTCTACATTAGACTCTCCTTGTTGGCACACTCCTAGCTCTTTCCCTCACTACTTTTATATCTATTCAAACATCTTTTCAATAAGGCCTTTGCTGACTATACTTTTTGAAGCGCCCTCCCCTTTTTATCCCCGTATTATTTACTGCTGTTTAACACTCTATTGATTAGGTTTATTTTGCTTGTCTGTCTTCCCCCGTTAGTATTTAAATTCCACAAGGGCAATCTTTTTTTTTTTTTTTTTTTACTGTTTTGTTCATTAATGTATGCCCAACATCCTGAATAGCACTTGGCAGTAATACACAAATGCTTACTGAATGACTTAAAAGACCTCAAGATGGGGCCCAATCAGATAGTCATTGAAAGATATAGTCAATCTATGAAGATTAAAAAAAGATATTATAAAATAGGAATAGTATGATTCCTTTGCAACTCTATAGATGTAGGTATCTCATATATATCTATGTAAAAGGTCTACGTGATTACGTACCAAGAAACAACTGTGGCTAATTTCTAGGTAATGCTGTTTTTTCAATCCAAGCCAAAACACAAAACAAAGTAAACTTACTATTTTTAAATAACAAAAAAAGTCAGTTCTCAAAATTTGAGTTGTGAGTANTAGGTATCTCATATATATCTATGTAAAAGGTCTACGTGATTATGTACCAAGAAACAACTGTGGCTAATTTCTAGGTAATGCTGTTTTTTCAATCCAAGCCAAAACACAAAACAAAGTAAACTTACTATTTTTAAATAACAAAAAAAGTCAGTTCTCAAAATTTGAGTTGTGAGTAGTGGTCAGTAAACAATTGTCCCATAACCTAGGGTTAACTTCAGGAGAACATATTCTAGGTTGAAAACCTGCTGCTGCTGCTGCTGCTAAGTCGCTTCAGTCGTGTCCGACTCTGTGCAACCCCACAGACAGCAGCCCACCAGGCTCCCCCATCCCTGGGATTCTCCAGGCAAGAACACTGGAGTGGGTTGCCAGTTCCTTCTCCAATGCATGAAAGTGAAAAGTGAAAGTGAAGTCGCTCAGTCATGTCCGACTCTTAGCGACCCCATGGAATTCAGCCTACCAGGCTCCTCCATCCATGGGATTTTCCAGGCAAGAGTACCGCAGTGGGTTGCCATTGCCTTCTCTGGAAAACTTGATAAGCAGGATAAAAAGTTATACTACTTCTCAAATCAACAGGACAAACTGTTAATCAGGAAGAAGCCAAGCCAAAATTTAATCAATAAAAAAACTTATAAAATATGAAATTGTATAGTACTTTCAAAACACTGGGTAATATTGTAATGATAACTACTGTAAAGTAATAACAATCATGTGAACAATTTGGGCTGACCTGCTAAGAAGGTAGAGCAATACATCCCAAAGATGTGCTCATTTACACTTACATGAACGAAAAGAAAAAATAAATTGAACTTAAAACTTCCTAAATTTTACTTACTGACACACTGATATAGTGTCCCTTAGAAGGAAAATTTTTGAGTAAGTTAGGCAAATGCTCAATTCTTTTTTTTCCCCTAATTGTGAAGACTATAAAACACTATTAAAATTTCTTTAAGTATTTTGAAACATTCATAATCCCACCAACTACAAATATCATCATTCTTGCCATATCCTGGCTCCAATATTTAACTGGCTTCATATCTTCAGGCAATTTACCTAACCTCTCTGTGCCTCAGTTTCTACTGTAAAATGGAATATTCATAGTAACTTATCCAGAATTATAATGAAGATTAAACAAATAATTGTAAAGCACTCAAACTACTACCTGGCACAAACCCTTAACTATATGTTCCATATACCTCTTAGAAATATAATTACAATTATTCATTTATTCAACACAAATATATACTGTGTGTCTATTGTGTGTTTGTGCTCAGTGGTGTCTGACTTTGTGAATTCATGGACTGGAGTGTGCCAGGCTCCTCTGTCCATGGGATTTCCCAGGAAGGAATGTTGACATGGGTTACCATTTCTTTCTCCAGAAAATTAATTCAACACAAATATATACAGTATTCACCATAAAACTTAGGAAATGGTAACCCACTCCAGTATTCTTGCCTAGGAAATCCCATAGACAGAGGAGTCTGGCAGGCTACAGTCCAGGAGGTAGCAAAGAGTCGGACATGACTGAGCACGTACAGATGCCACCCTAAACCACTGATCCCAGTTGTAACACATCTGGTCCCCCAAAAGATGCTAGGCCCAGATAAAAATTATGGGTAACTTTTATCAAACCTTTAAAAAATAGATAATTCCTGATTTAAACTATTCTCAACCATAAAAACAAAGCAAGATTTCCCAGTTTATTTTCCCAAACTAAAATAACCCTGATACCAAAACCTGATAAAGATTATATAAGAAAATTACCAGCTTCCATATGAATTGATGCAAAAATCCTAAAAAAGATTAGGAAGAAATCAACTGAACAATGCATTAAAAGATCAATGCTTCTTTGACAAAGTAGTTTTAATCAAAGTCTGATGAATTCATAGTGTTCATTCAATGTTAGAAAATCTATTAGTTAATAAAATGCACTAATTGTTTAAAGGAGAAAAACTATAAGGGCCATCTTCATAGGACTGCAAAGAGCATTTGATAAAATCACTCATCATCCTCAATTAAAAGCCCATAATAAATCAGGAATAAAATAAATGTGACAGTGCATGTATTAGGAACCAAAAGCAAATGTGCTAAATAAAGAAACACTAATTCACTTTTACTGAAGTCGGGAAGAAGGCAAAGATAACTATTAGGTAACTTTGTTTCGATACTAAAGTCAATGCAACAGATAAGAGAAATAATGAGGCATAAACACAGGGAAAAAATACAATCAATATTTGTAAATGATACACCTGTTAATCTAGAAAACTTAGAAAATAAAATGAATAACTATTAGAGCTAATAAGACAGCTAAATTAAGGAGCAAGGTGTTGGATAGCAATCTAACAATCAGTTTAAAAATTAAGTGAAACTATAAAATTTTACTGACTACATCAAAAAAGAACTATACAAATTGAGACATGAGCCGTGGGTCCAGATGAGAAGTTTAAATATTATAAAAAGTACCAACTATCCCCAAATAAATGAAATTCCAGTCAAAATTCCAATGGGATAAGAGAGGTCAGAGACTGACAAATTACATTTAAAATTCATTTGAAAGAGTAAATGTAAGAGAAGCACTCAGCAGTTTTTAAGAAGGAATAATAATGAAATAGACTTTCACTACTAGGTATCAAATCGTACTATAAAATTATAGAAAGTCAATCAGGAAGACATAGGCATAGGAGCATACAAAATAACATCAGATCTTAATACAGAATCCAGAGACGAATATGAAACTGTATACATAACAAAGGTAACATTTCAAGTCAGATGGATTATTCAATAAATGATAATGCAAAATAACCATATATTCATATTCAGAGGGGACATATTAACTCAAAAGATGCCCAAGAATAATACCACTCAGTACCAGAAGTGTGTGCACAAAACACAGAAATCCTCCCTGGAAGTGGATGGAGGCACATATCCACTGGGATGAATGCTCTAATGTTCTTATAAACTTGGAACTATCATTAGCTGTCTTTCATTTTACATAGGAGAGCTATCTAATAATGATGCCAACAAAGAGAGGACAGAGACAGACAGATAATGATAACATACTGACCAACCACTTAGATCCACCTAAGAACATCTAATTTACATCAGTGGTCAATACTGTCCCCACACAGCAACTGAGAAATCCAAAGAGACGATTTTGCTAGATACAATAAATGGCGTAGCACCATTCATACTCAACAGATAGGAAGGAGCAGTACTAGTCATCCTGCCAAGAAATGGGAAAACAGCCAGGACCAACACGGAACTATCTTCCAACATGTGTAATTTGTGAACATCCTGCCTGGACATCCATCTGGGGTATGTCTGTTTAGAATTAACTGAATTTTCTAGTAACACATCTACTGTGAAAATCAAGGGAAAATTATACATTCCCACAGCCAGCACTTTCCCAGGAAGTCTCACCACTTTGGAATTCCTAACACTAGCAATCACAGGTTGGATCCCTGGGTAGGGAAGATCTCTTGGAGTAGGAAATGGTAACCCACTCCAGTATTCTTGCCTAGGAAATCCCATGGACAGAGGAGTCTGGCAGGCTACAGTCCAGGAGGTAGCAAAGAGTCGGACATGACTGAGCACGTACAGATGCACACAACTCTAGCAATGCTGTTTGTGGTAGACGGCGATGGCAGATATTACACTCTCATACCATCTGGCTATCATATTCTTTTTTTAAAAAATTACAAACATTTATTCTTTAGTTGAACCTAAATCAAATCCCTCATGAACCTAAATCAAATCCCTTATGATTATACAGTGGCAGTGAGAAGTAGATTTAAGGGCCTAGATCTGATAGATAGAGTGCCTGATGAACATGGAATGAGGTTCGTGACATTGTTTGGGAGACAGGGATCAAGACCATCCCCATGGAAAAGAAATGCAAAAAAGCAAAATGGCTGGCAAAATGTCACACAAATAGCTGTGAAAAGAAGAGAGGTGAAAAGCAAAGGAGAAAAGGAAAGATATAAGCATCTGAATGCAGAGTTCCAAAGAAAAGCATGGAGAGATAAGAAAGCCTTCTTCAGCGATGAATGCAAAGAAATAGAGGAAAACAACAGAATGGGAAAGACTAGAGATCACTTCAGGAAAATTAGAGATAACAAGGGAACATTTCATGCAAAGATGGGCTCGATAAAGGACAGGAATGGTCTGGACCTAACAGAAGCAGAAGATATTAAGAAAAGGTGGCAAGAATACACAGAAAAACTGTACAAAAAAGATCTTCATGACCCAGATAATCATGATGATATGATTACTAATCTAGAGCCAGACAAGTTGGAATGTGAAGTCAAGTGGGCCTTAGAAAGCATCACTATGNAGAATTGATGCTTTTGAACTGTGGTGTTGGAGAATACTCTCGAGAGTCCCTTGGACTGCAAGGAGATCCAACCTGTCCATTCTGAAGGAGATCAGCCCTGGGATTTCTTTGGAAGGAATGATGCTAAAGCTGAAACTCCAGTACTTTGGCCACCTCATGAGAAGAGCTGACTCACTGGAAAAGACTCTAACGCTGGGAAGGACTGGGGGCAGGAGGAGAAGGGGATGACATAGGATTAGATGGCTAGATGGCATCACGGACTCGGTGAACGTGAGTCTGAGTGAACTCCGGGAGATGGTGATGGACAGGGACACCTGGCGTGCTGCAACTCATGGGGTCGCAGAGTCGGACACAACTGAGCGACTGAACTGAACTGAACTGAATCAGAATATACAATTTAAGATTTCTTTTTAGTGGAAAGGAATCCAAGGTCTCAAGAGCTTTGATTAGCCTGTAACATGTTTTCTGGAAATCACTTAACTGAGCCTTTTGAGACTCTGGAACAAAACAGAAGAAAAATTGGTTCAAGAAAATCAGCACTTAGATTTTGAAATCAAACTATCTATTCTTAATTCTATACATCCAGAATTAGAAAGAACTGGGACAATTCTCTTCTGTATTTCCAACATACTCAGATTTACCCTAGCAAAGAGATTACTGCTCTACTGGAAGACATAATGCAAACAGAATAAACTCAACAGAAGATGGTAGTATGCTTTTTTTTTTGGCCACACATGTGGCTTGTGGGATTTCAGTTCACCAACCAAGGATGGAACCCAAGCCACAGCAGTGAGAGCCCAGAATCCTAACCATTAGGCCACCAGGGAACTCCTGGTGGTACGCTTTTAAGGAGGACACAATTGATGGCCTATGGCAAGTTTATGGAATGGTAAGGATTTTCACAGTAGGGATGAGAAAAATAGCTACAGAAAAGGTTATGTAAGACTGCAAATAAAACTTATACTGATAACTGAGCAATGATATACTTTTAAACAAAGGTGGACCTCATTTACCTGATGTTCAATTTCCATCATTTTCAATACATACCATTGTGAATACCACTCCTGACTACTTTGTATATAATTCAGGATTCCACAGACCCCAAGGAGACATGAAATTCAATGAGAAGCCTTCATCTTTTATGTGAAATTCAAAGGCATTGTGAAGACTGAGGTCAACTGAGCTAACCAGGTTAACTAGGGTTTGTTTCATTTGTAAGAGAACCCTCTTGCAACAGTTCTATTTAATTCTCCTAAAAATGGTGGCCTTTTAAACTTTTTTCCTTTCAGAAACAACAGTTATATAAATGGGATGCTGATTAAACCTAAAAATAGGGGCACTGGTCAACTTTCATTATCTTTTTACATATAATCATGGCAAAAGGTTAGGAGATCCCTCTTCCCACTCTACATGTTTCTAATCAAATTATGATTTCAAAGTTTGTCCCTGCCAAACTATAAAACGGTTACTTGAGAATAAACCAGCAGAGCACTGCATCACCATATGCACCAACAAATCTACAGGGGTAGTTTCTACACTCCTCTTTTGAAGACTTTATCTCACACCTCTCATACCACACAGCATTTTAAACACTGACATATAACTCCCTAATAAGATAAAGCAAAGATGAAAGTGTTTATAAAGCCAGGGATGAGCAGCTTCCACATGATTTTTAATTCTTTACAATCTCAGGATTAAGCTGTCAGTCAGGCTTTGCTTCATGTTACACAGTGTATGGACGATGTTAATGTCGCCCCCAGGCCCCATTTCCTGGCCTACTTGCATTTTAAAATAAATAAGTAAAGAGGTGTAAAAGATAAAACTGTTTATCTTATTAAACACACTATCACTTAAGAGTCTTCTAACATTATTGCACTTTAATTTTCATAATTTCCCCACACATTCATGAAGCAATTTGCAGAAAATGTTTTAACAAATTAAAGAGCTTTTTATATCTGATATTTGTATGTATTTGTGAAATGATTATCACATAAGTCCAGTTAATATTTGTCACGACACAGTTTAAAATTTTTTAACATGAGAACTTTTAAGACCTACTCTCTTAGCAATTTTCAAATATGCAATAATGTTATTAACTACAGCAGCCACATTGTATATTACATTCCCACGACTTATTTATAACTGGAAATCTGTCCTTTCTGACACCCTTCACCCATTTCACCCACCTCGCACTCTAAAATCCCTCTGGCAACCACCAGTCTATTCTCTGTATCCATAAACCTGATTAATGAATTTTTTTTTTAAGATTCCACCTATAAGATCATACACTATTTGTCGTTCTTTGTCTGATTTACTTCACGTAGCATAATGCCGTCAAGGTCCATCCATGTAGTTGCAAATGGCAAAATTTCATCCTTTTTCATGGCTGAATAACATACACACACACGTGCATCACAAATTTTTTTTTTGATCTATTCATCCATCAATGGCTCCTTAGGTTGTTTCCATGTCTTGGCTATGGAAAACAATGCTGCAACAAACATGGGATGCCATGTATCTTTTCATATTTGTGTTTTTGTTTCCTTCAGATAAATACCGAGCAATGGAATAGCTGGATCATGAGAAAAGTAGAGCTACCAAGGAAACATTTCATGCAAAGATGGACTCGATAAAGGACAGGAATGGTATGGACCTAACAGAAGCAGAAGATATTAAGAAGAGGTGAAAAGAATACACAGAAGAACTGTACAAAAAAAGATCTATACAACCCAGATAATCATCATGGTGTGATCACTCACCTAGAGCCAGACATCCTAGAATGCGAGGTCAAGTGGGCCTTAGAAAGCATCACTATGAACAAAGCTAGTGGAGGTGATGGAATTCCAGTGGAGCTATTTCAAATCCTGGATGACGCTGTGAAAGTGCTGCACTCAATATGCCAGCACATTTGGAAAGCTCAGCAGTGGCCACAGGACTGGAAAAGGTCAGTTTTCATTTCAATCCCAAAGAAAGGCAATGCCAAAGAATGCTTAAATTGCACTCATACTGCACAATTGCACTCATCTCAAAATTCTCCAAGCCAGGCTTCAGCAATACGTGAACCGTGAACTTCCAAATGTTCAAGCTGGTTCTTTTTAGAAAAGGCAGAGGAATCAGAGATCAAATTGCGAACCTCTGCTGTGTCACTGAAAAAGCAAGAGAGTTCCAGAAAAACATCTATTTCTGCTTTATTCACTATGCCAAGGCCTTTGACTGTGTGGATCACAATAAACTGTGGAAAAGTCTTCANTGGTCATGTATGGATGTGAGAGTTGGACTGTGAAGAAGGCTGAGTGCTGAAGAATTGATGCTTTTGAACTGTGGTGTTGGAGAAGACTCTTGAGAGTCCCTTGGACTGCAAGGAGATCCAACCTGTCCATTCTGAAGGAGATCAGCCCTGGGACTTCTTTGGAAGGAATGATGCTAAAGCTGAAACTCTAGTACTTTGGCCACCTCATGAAAAGAGTTCACTCACTGGAAAAGACTCTGATGCTGGGAGGGATTGGGGACAGGAGGAGAAGGGAATGACAGAGGATGAGATGGCTGGATGGCATCACCGACTCGATGGACATGAGTTTGGCTGAACTCCGGGAGTTGGTGATGGACAGGGACGCCTGGCGTGCTGCAATTCATGGGGTCGCAAAGAGTCGGACACGACTGAGCAACTGAACTGAACTGAACTGAAGGTTGTCCTATTTTTAATTTCTTTGAGAAACCTCCATACTGTTTCCCACAGTGGCTACACTAATTTGCATTCCTACCAACAGTGTAAAGGGTTTTGTTCCCTTTTCTCCACAACCTCATCAACACTTACTATTATTTCTTGTCTTTTTGAAAGCAGCCATTCTAACAGGTGTAAGGTGATATTTCATTGTGGTTTTGATTTGTATTCCTCTGATGATTAGTGATTCTTCACATTCTTTCATGTCCTTTCTGGACATTTGTACGTCTTCTTTGGACAAATGTCTATTCAGATCTTCTGCCCATTTTTCAAACAGATTGTTAGGCTATTTGCATTTCATTTTGTTGATGATTTCCTTTGCCGTGCAGAAGCTTTTTATCCTTTGATGTAGTTCCACTGTTCATTTTTGCTTTTGGAGTCAGATCCAAAAAATCATCACCAAGATCAATGTCAAGGAGCTTACTGCCTATGTGACCTCATATGGATTTTATGGTTTTAGGTGTTATGTACAAGTCTTTAATCTGCCTTGAGTTAACTTCTGTGGATGGTATAAGACAGTTTCACTCTTTTGCACGTAGTGACTCTCAAAGCCCCACAATGGCATCTAGCTTTCTCCTCGGCAAAAGACTGAAGGCTTTGAGCAAATTTTCACTGCTTAAAGTCCTGATGGACAGGCCTGCCATAGGATGCATCCTTAGGAAATGTGCATTTACAGCCACTAAAATACACACAAATCCAATATACAACATAATCTTGCTTGGCCCTGTATCCCAGTCTATGCACTTTATCAAGCCAAGTGGGGCTGGCAGTCTTACAGAGCTCTGAGAGCTGGCAGTACTGTACCGAGAAGAAAGTGCATTAGGTCGACTGCTTCTTCCTCTATGGCTCCTGGATGTATTAATACTTGTACCAACACAAGTACCTATCTTGGCTTACCTAATGGCTGCTGCCAGAGAGAAAGGTACCATCACTTTCTTAGTGATTCTCCACACATAAGCAAGCATCATATTTCACAGTCTCCCAAATCAGTCATAGCCAAGTATTTATAAATTTAAAAACATATTTTTATGTATTACTTTTAGTTCTCTTTTATATTAGTTGGAGAATAATAATATAGGCATCGATGTTTTAATTATATTTTATAGATTATGAAAACATTCCAAATCAGGATAATAAGAAATTATATCATACTTGCTAAAAAAGGAGAGATGCTGGGTCTGATACAGCCAAGAACCAATTGAGTTATATGAACCAACACATTCTAATTTTCTCAAATTATTTAAATTTCTATTGCTTGTAACAAGAGAGTTCTGACCATTATAACAAAAAAGCACTAGATAAGAAAATACTGGGAGAAAATATGAGAATATTTTAAAATCATGAAATAAGGAGAGAGACTTTCTAAGTATGGTATGAAATCTAAAATATGTAATATATAAACAATATATAAAAGATTAAGATCTTTGCTACATAGAAAGAACTCCTATAAAACAATTTTTAAATTCCATAATAGGAAAACCAACCAGAGGATATTAATAAACAATTCATAATAGAAAAAATATAAATACCTAATATTTTATGAAAAGAAGCTTAATCAAAATAAATTAAAGAGACAAAAAAGTAATACTTAGCATATTACTAGCATATTTTTGTCTATCAGATCATGAAAGATAAAGACTGGTAACAGTTTGATAAGGATATTCTGTACATTTCAAATACTATTGGTGAGAATATAATGCTATAGCCTTTCAGAAGGGCAATTGGACAGTATCAATTTTCAAATGGTCATATCCTTTGACCCAGCTCTTTCTCTCTTAGAATTTTATACTCCAGCAAAAGAATTTCAGAAAAACATCTACTTCTGCTTCACTGACTATGTGAAAGCCTTTGATTGGGTGGATCACAACAAACTGGATAATTCTTAAAAAGACTGGAATACCAGACCATCTTACATGTTTCCTGAGAAACCTGTATGCAGGTCAAGAAGTAATAGAACCAGACATGGAAAAACAGATTGGTTCAAAAATAGGGAAAGGAGTACATCCAAGTTGTGTACTGTCATCATGCTTATTTAACTTATATGCAGAATACATTATGCAAAATGCTGAGCTGGATGAATCACAAGCTGGAATCAAGACTGCTGGGAGAAATATCAACAAACTCAAATATGCAGATAATACCACCTTAATGGCAGAAAATGAAGAGGAAGTAAAGAGCATCTTGATGAAGGTGAAAGAGGACAGTTGGCTTAAAAACTGTCTTTTTCTGGCTTTAAGCCAAAAAAAGGTGGCTTAAAACTCAACATTCAAAAAACTAAAATCATGGCATCTGGTCCCATCATTTCATGGCAAATAGATGGGAGGAAAGTGGAAACAGTGAAGTGACAGATTTTATTTTCTTGGGCTCCGAAATCACTGTGGACGGTGACTGCAGCCAAGAAATTAAAAGACGCTCCCTGGAAGAAAAGTTATGACAAACCTAGACAGCATATTAAAAAGCAAAGACATCACTTAGGTGACAAAGGTCTGTATAGTCAAAGCTATTGTTTTTCCAGTAGTCATGTATGGATGTGAGAACTGGACCATAAAGAAGGCTGAGTGAGATCAAACCAGTCAATCCTAAAGGAAATCAACCATGAATATTCACTGCAAGGACTGATGCTGAAGTTGAAGCTCCAACACATGGCCACCTGATACGAAGAGCCAACTCTGGGAAAGATCCTGATGCTGGGAAAGACTGAGGGCAGGAGAAGGGGGTGACAGAGAATGAGATGGTTGGATGTCATTACAGACTCAATGGACCTGAGTTTGAGCAAACTCCAGGAGACAGTGAAGGACAGAGAAGCCTGGCATGCTATAGTTCATGGGGTTGCAATGAGTCAAACATGATTTAGCAACTGAACAATAACAAAATGAGAAGAGCAACAACACCTACCATTTTACATGGATTAAATAAGTAGAAAAAGCACAAAGCACAATCCTATGCACATGGCAAACACTTAAAAATTTAGTGTTTATCATTCCTACTAAATGGTATCCATGAATCAAGGACCACTATCTGTTCTGCTCACCATCATATCCCCAGTATCCAGTAAAGTGTCTCAACATAAAAGACACTCAATAAGTATTGGTTGAGTGAACGTTTTGCAGTCACAAGACTCTATATTCCTATTAAATTTCATATTAACTCCATCACTCCAATCTATTGAGGTCTTTTTGAATCCTAATGTCATCCAATATATCTGCTATCTCTTTCAGTATCTTCTGAAACTTTGATAAACATATCATCTAGATATTTATCTGAAATATTAATAAAAACTTTAACTAGAGACCTATGTCATTAGTTTTATCATCCTTCAGTTTATCATCATTGGTAAACTGGTACTAGTTGAGTATAGACATTCAGTTTGGCTTCATTTTCATTCTGCATATTTATTCTCATCCTGTCCACAAAGATAGTAAGTATGAAAATCCTATTATGTTAATTAGATTATGTCAATATGTCCTTCACTGAAACTATCCTTAGAAAGAATTTAAATAACAACTTAGCACTCACCTTTCAAAAGCTGGGGATCTCTCAGGACGAGTACTTCCTCGAGATCTGTATCTCTGAGTCATAGGCAGCCGTGGAGGCCGACTTGGTCCCCAGAAGTCAGTGTGAGTTTGGTGACTCCTCTCATTGGCTCTGTTATCTTGGTCCAGTAGACTGCTATTTAGAAAGGGTCTAAAATCTTGGAAAAACATCGTGGGGTCCAAACGGTCCCAGAACTAGCAAAAACCAGAAATAAACAACATGTTACTTGTTTCAAGAAAAGGCGACAGAGGAAACAGGATGAAAAAATACTGAAAAAAAGAGAGGATTAACTTTTAAGATTTCAAAATTCAGCAGTTCCAAATTTTAAAAATGTATGCTTCCCAATTTCATGGAGGAAAAAAGAGAAGTCTTTCAAGTGTATGCACTGGGGGAAATTTTTGTATACCAAGAAATAATTCCCTTCATATAGAAAAAAGCCAATGGCCAGACCTTAATACTGAGCTCATAGCCACATGGCTCTGACCAGTTTCCCACACTAAAATTAAAGACATGAACCAAAGGTTGATCATGAACTTCTGTCCTAAGTACAATCAATCATCTAGATCAACATTATAACCTTGTGTATTGTAACAATGACATCCACATGTCTACCACAGAATAACCTAAGATTAAATAAAATGGATGTATACACTTGTGGGGGAAAAAAAAGCATCAACACTACAAAGTCAAGACAGATGTCTATAAAATACTTAACTTATAGAAGGTGCATGAGACAGCTGTGTCAAAGCTGTGCCAAAGCAGTGCAAGAATGTCTGATAAGGCCATTCTATTGTACACTTTTTACTAAAAGTATATTGGCATGGGACAGGCATGTCTAGGGGCGAGGGGGAAGGAGAGTGTTGGGTTTTGCCAAGGAATCACTAAACAAAGAGTAAGAGGAAAAAAATCCAAGTTACCTCTAAAATAATTTAAATTTTATTTATTTGGGCATCAGATATTTCAAGAGTTCCACAGAACACAACTTACTTCACTCCATCCAACCAAGTACATAACTCTGGTCACATCCTGGTCTTTTCATGTTGTTTTAAAGTTTTAAATCAAGTAAAAAAAAAAAAAAACTCATTATTTATTGTATTTTAGTATGTTACTAAAATATTAAACTACTCAGTACATGACCTTAGATCCTAAAATCCTCACAGCTCCTCCACCCCAAACTGATCTTTCTTCCAGAGACCCATACTAGCAACAGCCTCCTTTAGAAATACTCAGAGAAGGGTTAGCAGCTCAGTTGCACATTAAGCTAAGCTGATTCTCAATCTACCTTCCAATAATTTGTCACATCAATTCTTGAAGTTAAGGGGTTTGTCTAGGTTTGTTGATAATGTTATTTTTTGCTAATTTTTCCAATTTATAATTTCTGCTTTATTTTCAAAGATGCTTTCTCCCTTTTTAGTTAAAAATATACAATAAATTATAAAAATACAAGTGCAGAATATAAAATACAAAGTACAATATAGCTTCCATTCTCTCAGCTGTGACCAAACCCTACCCCTAATTCCAAAGAACTACTTAGAGGTTAATTTGGTATGCAGAATTCCAGATTTGTTTTTGTGTTTTTTTTTCCCTTGAGAGGGAATTGTCAAATTTTTATCTTTTGTTTTCCTCTTTATATTTTATGACTTTGTTGTTGTTGTTGTTTGCTATAGTTCTAGAACATAGGCACCATTCCACTAATAGAAATTGACAGGACATAGAGAAGAACTATCTGATGAATATACACAATGACTAAAAGAGAAATATAAAGAGAGTTTATGAAAAGACTACCTTAGTTTATGAAAAGATTTAGTTTACCTCTGAAAAATCATCCCCCAAAATAGGTCCTATAACAACTGCGAAAACTAAACAAACCCAAATGAAACAAAGCAAATAAAACTTCAAAATATTAAAATACAGTGCAAAAAAATGGTAAGACAAATTTAAGTCACTTTCCAGCCTTTTAGTCAATAAAAGGCTGTGATTGTGTCTTTGTTTGGATTCAGGTCCTCCTCTTTAAATTATGCCCTAAAGCCCTTGCCCCAAGTGATGGGGGGGTTGAGGGTGTGGATAAGCGGGGCAATGGACACCCAGTCTGTGACATCTGACAGCACACCAGCTTTCCCAGTGAGCCAGCACAGCAATGGCGACACTCCCCTATTCTCACTGGTAGAGCTTTAGAATTCCAGATCTTTAATTATCTATCTGTACATATATTCACCAGGTTTTATAAGCAAACACACACATTTATTCAACAAATACTTATTGAGCATGTACTATGTCCCAATTACTTTCGGGGAACGATTAGAATACAGCAGTTTAAAAAAAATGCCATGAAAGGAAAAAAGGGCTTGCAATGAATAACTCAGAACAAAGGCATATCATTCTTTTCAACAACAGCACAGTATGGATGTTTTATGTTTTATATAGTCTTTAACATTCCTTATTATAATATATAGTATTTGACACATGTAAAATAACACAAGAAAGAAGGTGTAAGAAAATAAAACAGGACTTCCCTAGTGGCAAAGAAGGTAAGAATCGACCTGCCAATGCAGGGAACATGGGTTCCATCCCTGGTCTGAGAAGATCCCACATGCTGTGGACCAACAAGGTCCCTGTGCCACAACCACTGAAGCCCACACGCCCTAGAGCCTGTGCTCCTCAAGAAAAGCCAACACAATGGGAAGCCTGTGCACCGCAACAAAGAGGAGCCCCAATTCTCAGTCAACTAGAGAAAGCCTGCACACAGCAATGAAGGCCCAGCACAAACGAAAAAAAGTAAAAATAAATAATTTTTTAAAAAAGAAAACATATGGTCATGTAATCATCTCTTAGCTCATATGACCAAAACCACTGAAACCCTATGTCCCTCCCTCCTCCAATCTCCAGGGATAACCACTACCCTCAATTTTTTCTTTATCATTCCTCAAATAGTTTTACCACAAATATACACATCCATAAATAAAATGTACCTTATGAATTAATATGAAAGTGCCTAATGAAAGCACTTGCTTTTCTGTCTCCACATGTTGATACACTTATTTTCACACACATTTTATGCCACACTTTTAAAAATCTTTTCTTTCCTCAATAAACATAAGGACATACTGTTTCCAGTTTTTTGCTGTTACAAACAGCCAGTGCAAACATTCTTATATATGTTTTCTGCTATAGAGATAGGAAGTTTCTGTTAGTGGTCTATACAACTTTATATATGGTCTATATTAATGTCAAATTGTTTTCCAAAGTGGTTGAACCAACTTACATATCCATCATGAGTGTTGAAGGGTTTCCACTGTATCAAATCCTGGCAAACACTTGATAATAGGACTTTTTAAAAACATAGTTTTTAACCAGTCTTCAAGACAGAAAACACTTATATCACCTAGAGGTTTCTCTTTTTGTTTTCTGTGTATAAGAATCTATAGGAGGTTGATTTTTTAAATGTATGTTTTTCTGTCCTACTGCAGAAAGTAAACTCAGCAGGTCTACAGTAAGCCTGAAAGACTCCCTTCCGCATTTCTTGTATAGATGGTATAAAGCATAATGAACTCCCTCAGCTACTGTTTATCTGCTGCTGCTGCTGCTAAGTCGCTTCAGTCATGTCCGACTCTGTGCGACCCCACAGACAGCAGCCCACCAGGCTCCCCTGGGATTCTCCAGGCAAGAACATTGGAGTGGGTTGCCATTTCCTTCTCCAATGCATGAGAGTGAAAAGTGAAAGTGAAGTCACTCAGTCGTGTCCGACTGTTCACGACGCAGTCTACCAGGCTCCTCTGTCCATGGGATTTTCCAGGCAAGAGTACTGGAGTGGGGTGCCATCGCCTTCTCCGATTGTTTATCTGGGAATGTCTTAATTTCTCCTTCATTCTTGAAGACAGTTTTACTGGATTTAGAATTTCAAGATGGCCATTTTTTTCTTTCAGCACTTTAAATATGTTATCTCACTGCCTTCTCAGTGCAGTTCAGTTCAGTTGCTCAGTCGTGTCTGACTCTTTGCGACCCCATGGACTGCAGCACGCCAGGCCTCCCTGTCCATCACCAACTCTCAGAGTTTACTCAAACGCATGTCCATTGAGTCGGCAATGTCATCCAATCATCTCGTTCTCTGTCGTACCCTTCTCCTTCTGCCTTCAATCTTTCCCAGCATCAGGGTCTTTTCAAATGAATCAGTTCTTCACATCAGGTGGCCAAAGTGTTAGAATTTCAGCTTCAACATCAGTCCTTCCATTGAATATTCAGGACAGGTTTCCTACAATGGACTGGTTGGATTTCCTTGCAGTTCAAGGGACTCTCAAGAGTTTTCTCCAACACCACAGTTCAAAAGCATCAATTCTTTGGCACTCAGCTTTCTTTATTGTCCATCTATATTATACTGTCCTCTCATATCCATACATGACCACTGGAAAAATCACAGCTCTGACGAGACGGACCTTTGTTGGCAAAGTAATGTCTCTGCTTTTTAATATGCTGTCTAGGTTGGTCATAACTTTTCTTCCAAGGAGTAAGCGTCTTTTAATTTCATGGCTGCAGTCACCATCTGCAGTGATTTTGGAGCCCCCCAAAATAAAGTCTGCCCCTGTTTCCACTGTTTCCCCATCTATTTGCCATGAAGTGATGGGACCGGATGCCATGATCTTTGTTTTCTGAATGTTGAACTTTAAGCCAACTTTTTCACTCTCCACTTTCACTTTCATCAAGAGGCTCTTTAGTTCTTCTTCACTTTCTGCCATAAGAGTGGTGTCATCTGCATGTTTGTCTCTCTCTGTCTGACTTACTTCACTTAGTATGAAAACTTCTAGGGCCATCCATGTTGGTACAAATGGAATTATTATTTTTTAATGGCTGGGTAATATTCTACATTGTGCATATGTATATGTGTGTGTGTATCTCACATCTTCTTTATCCTTTCACCTGTCAGTGGCCATTTAGGTTGCTTTCATATCTTGGCTTCCCTGGTGGCTCAGACGGTAAAGCGTCTGTCTACAATGTGGGAGACCCAGGTTCGAGCCCTGGGTTGGGAAGATGCCCTGGAGAAGGAAATGGCAACCCACTCCAGTACTATTGCCTGGAAAATCCCGTGGACAGAGGAGCCTGGTAGGCTATAGTCTATGGGGTCACAAAGAGTCAGACACGACTGAGCAACTTCACATGTCTTGGCTACTGTAAATAGTGCTGCTGTGAACACTGGAGTGCATATATCTTTTCTAATTTGAAAAGACATTTTTTGTCTTTTCCAGATACATGCCCAGGGATGAGATTGCTGGATCATACAGTAACTCTATTTTTTAGTTTTTTGCCTTTTTTTAAAAAGATTACTTATCTTTGGTTGTGCTGGGTCTTCATTGCTTGTAGTACATGGGCTTGTCATTACGGAGGCTTATCCTGTTAAGGAGCACAGGCTCTAGGGTACGCAGGTTTCAGCAGTTATGAAGCCTGGTCTCAGTAGTTGTGGCTCACAGGTTCTAGAGGGCTGGCTTAGTAGTCGTGGCACACAGGCTTACTCGGCCCACAGCATGTGGGATCTTCCTGGACCAGGGATCAAACCCATGTCCCCTGCACTGGCAGGCAGATTCTTAACTCCTAGACCACCCGGGAAGCCCTACTTTTAGTTTTTTAAGGAATTTCCATACTGTTCTCTAAAGTGGCTGCACCAATTTACATTCCCATCAACAGTGTGGAAGTGTTCCCTTTTCTCTGCACCCTTTTCAGCATTTATTATTTGTAGACTTGTTTGTGATAGCTACCACTGTGGTTTTGATTTGCATTTCTGTAATAATTAGTAATGCTGAACATCTTTTCATGTGCCCATTGGTCATCTATATATATATGTCTTCTTAGGATAAATATTTGAAATTTTTGATTAGAAGAAAAATTAAGCACCAAACTCATAATATCAATAATCTGCATTGATAATTACACATGAATTATTGCATCTAACATTTGTAAAAATTCTGAAGGAACCCAAGCTTAGAAGCAGCTTCAACATCAGCATAAGGCATTTTCTACTTGTTTGGAAACTGCAAATTAGTGCAGACAGACAGTAGTAGTCAATGTATTTGTCCCAGGATATTACTGTATGTTGACCACATAGCACCTGATAAAAAGAGCACACCACACAAATTTATCAGAGAAGGCGATGGCACCCCACTCCAGTACTCTTGCCTGGAAAATCCCATGGACGGCAGAGCCTGGTGGGCTGCAGTCCATGGGGTCACTAAGAGTCGGACACGACTGAGCGACTTCACTTTCACTTTCATGCATTGGAGAAGGAAATGGCAACTCACTCCAGTGTTCTTGCCTGGAGAATTCCAGAGACAGGGGAGCCTGATGGGCTACTGTCTATGGGGTCGCACAGAGTTGGACACAACTGAAGTAACCTAACAGCAGCAGCAGCACACAAATTTATACTAAATCAACACTAAGCATAAGAATAGCTTCAGGTCATTTGCCTCTGAGCAGACTTAAGACAAGCCTAAGAGAAAAAAATAGTTCATACAACAAAACTGGGTATTCAAGACAAGTTAAAAATAGATATTTAGTTTATTTTAGATTTTTTTCTCACATAGGTTATCACAAGAATATCATTATAAAGTTTTGGTGAAACATTCAAAAGATTCACAGAAACGGCCTATTTGACAAGCTCTATCTTGAAAAACTGAAAATGTTACTCTGCATTGGAGGTAAAAAGATGACATTTCAAAAAATATGTGGGCTGAAATACTTACATGTTTCAATATAAAAAAGATGGGGTGACTTCCCCGGTGGTCCAGTGAGTAAGACTGTGCTCCCAACGCAGGGGGACTGAGTTGGCTCCCTGGTCAGGGAACTAGATCTCACATGCAACTAAAGAGTGCCCGCATGCTGCAACTAAGACCTGGTGCAGCGAAATAAATAAATGATATGGACAATTAGCAAAATTTGCTATAAGCTAACCAGAGAATTATACAAAAAGATGTTAATGACCCAGATAACCATGATGGTGTGATCACTCACCTAGAGCCAGACATCCTGGAGTCTGAAGTCAAGTGGGCCTTAGGAAGCATCACTATGAACAAAGCTAGTGGAGGGGATGAAATTCCAGCTGAGCTATTTCAAATCCTAAAAGATGATGCTGTGAAAGTGCTGTACTCAATATGCCAGCAAATTTGGAAAACTCAGTGGCCACAGGACTGGAAAAGGTCAGTTTTCATTCCAATCCCAAAGAAAGGCAATGCTAAAGAATGCTCAAACTACAGAAGTTGCACTCATCTCACACGCTAGCAAAGTAATGCTCAAAATTCTCCAAGCGAGGATGTATGCTGCATGTGGGATCTAGTTCCCTGACCAGGGATCCAACTCAGGCCCCCTGCATTGGGAGCACAGTCTTAGTCATTGGACCACTGGGGAAGTCACTCCATCTTTTTTATAGTAAAACATGCAGGTATTTCAGCCCACGTATTTTTTGAAGCGTCTCTTTTTTACCTCCAATGCAGAGTAACATTTTCAGTTTTTCAAGACAGAGCTTGTCAAGTAGGCGCTAGCAAAGTAATGCTCAAAATTCTCCAGGCAAGACTTGAACCAAGACTTGAACAGTACATGAACCATGAACTTCCAGATGTTCAAGCTGGATTTAGAAAAGGCAGAGGAACCAGAGATCAAATTGCCAACATCCTTTGGATCATCGAAAAAGCAAGAAAATTCCTGAAAAATATCTACTTCTGCTTTATTGACTATGCCAAAACCTTTGACTGTGTGGATCACAACAAACTGCAGAACATTCTTAAAGAGATGGGAATACCAGACCACCTTATCTGCCTCCTGAGAAATTTGTATGCAGGTCAAGAAGCAACAGTTCGAACCGAACATGGAACAACAGATTGGTTCCAAATTAGGAAAGGAGTACGTCAAGGCTGTATATATTGTCACCTTGCTTATTTAACTTATATGCAGAGTACATCATGCGAAATGCCAGACTGGATGAAGCACAAGCCTGAATCAACACTGCAGGGAGAAATATCAATAACTTCAGGTATGCATATGACACCACCCTTATGGCAGAAAGTGAAGAGGAACTAAAGAGCCTCCTGATGAAAGTGAAAGATAAGAATGAATAAGCTGACTTAAAACTCAACATTCAAAAAATTATCATCATGGCACGCATCCAGTCCCATCACTTTACGGCAAATAGATGGGAAAACAATGCAAACAGTAACAGACTTTATTATCTTGGGCTCCAAAATCACTGCAGGTGGTGACTGCAGCCATGAAATTAAGAGATGCTTGTTTCTTGGAAGAAAAGCTATGACCAATCTAGACATAAACAGCATATTAAAAAGCAGAGACATTACTTTGCCAACAAAGGTCTGTCTAGTCAAACTATGGTTTTGCCAGTAGTCACGTATGGATGTGAGAGTTGGACCATAAAGGAAGCTGAGCTCTGAAGAACTAATGCTTTTGAACTGTGGGGTTGGAGAAGACTCTTGAGAGTTCCTTGGACAGCAAGGAGATCAAACCAGTCCATCCTAAAGGAAATCAGTCCTAAATATTCATTGGAAGGACTGATGCTGAAGCTGAGGCTCCAATACTTTGGCCATCTGACATGAAGAACTTACTCCTTGGAAAAGACCCTGATGCTGGGAAAGATTGAAGGCAGGAAGAGAAGGGGACGACAGAGGATGAGATGGTTGGATGGCATCACCAACTCGATGGACATGAATTTGGGCAAGCTCCAGAAGTTGGTGATGGACAGAGTGGCCTGGCGTGCTGCAGTCCATGAAGTCACAAAGAGTGGGACAAGATTGAGCAACTAAATTGAACCATGATTATATGACCACCTCAAATATTATGGTCAATTCTTTGAACAGTTAAAGAGTTACTAAATAGTGCAGCAAATTCCCTCCTACTTATATACTTGAGAACACAGAAAATACATACAGAAAAAAATTATACATATTCACCGCTGCTGCTGCTAAGTCACATCAGTCGTGTCCGACTCTGTGCAACCCACCAGGCTCCCCCGTCCCTGGGATTCTCCAGGCAAGAATACTGGAGTGGGTTGCCATTCCCTTCTCCAATGCATGAAAGTGAAAACTGAAAGTGAAGTCGCTTAGTCCTGTCCTACACTTAGCGACCCAATGGACTGCAGCCTACCAGGCTCCTCCATCCATGGGATTTCCCAGGCAAGAGTACTGGGTGCCACTGCCTTCTCCAATATTCACAGCAATGTTAATCAAAATGGTTAAGTGTAAATAATGGAAATGTCCATCAACTGATGAGCAGATAAACAAAATGTAGTATATCCATACAGCAGATCATGCAGCCATAAAAAAGAATTAAATACTAATTCATGCTATAAAACATAGATATGTCAAGAAAACATTATGTTAAGTCAGTCAGTCACAAAGGTCACATACTGTGTCATTCATTCCATTTATATCAAATGTCCTAAACAGGCAAAACCACAGAAACAGAAAATCAACTGATGGTTTCCTAGAGCTGGGGGAACTGGGGAGAAAAAGGACCGACTATTAATGGATGTAGGGTTTCTTCCAGGGGTGATGAAAAAGTGTTAGATAGTGGTGAAAAAAAAAAACAAAATCCATTATGATCTACAGAGATGAGTCAGCTGAGGGCGATTTCAAAATTACTAACTTAAGAAATGCAATATTGAAAAAAGTTCACAAGCAATTTTACGAAAGCACTAAATCAAGATACAGGACATTTTAATCACCTCCACATGTTTCCTAATGAATCTTGGTAATCCCCTCCTCCTGCCCCTCCCTGCCCTCAAGCAGCCACTGATCACTCCGTGATTTTCATTTTCTCAAATTTTATACTTTCTAGGAGTTTATGAAAAGGGAATCATACTATATGTATTCTTTCACTCAGCTTAATTATTTTGAGATTCATTCTAATTTTTACATGAATCAAGGGTTTATGTTGAGTCACAGTTCACATACTTTATATTGCTGAGTAGTATTTCCATACTATGGATATACCACAATTTGTTTATCCATCCACCTGTTGTTGGGCTCTTGAAATGTTTCTAATTTTTATTATTACAATAGTTGCTATGCACAATTATGTACATATCTTAGGGGAGTACAATGGCTAAATCATATGGCTGATATTTCTAAAAATAAAAAAAAAGCCTGTTTGCTAAAGTGGTTGGACCATTTTTACAATCAATTTCAGTTGCTTCACAGCCTTACCAAAAGTTAATATCGTCAGTCTTTTAAAGTTTAGCCATCCTAATAACTATGTAGTAGTTCACTTTGGTGAGTTGTTGTTTTTTTTGGTTTTGGCCATACCACGCAGCATGAGCATCTTAGTTTCCCACCCAGGGATTGAACCATGCCCTCTCCAGTGGAAGATCAAGAGTCATAACGACAGGACCGCCAGGGAATTCCCTCACTGTGGTTTTAATGGGTATTTTCCTAACTACTCAATGGACATGAATTTGAGCAAACTCCAGGAGGTAGTGTGGGACAGAGGAGCCTGGCATGCTGCAATCCATGCAGTCACAAAGAATCAGACACAACTAAATAACAACAAACAACAACAACGTTGAGATTTCTTTTGCCATCTGTACACCTTCTTTGGTAAAGGAGACTGTTTAAATCTTTTGCAGTTTTCTAAAAATGGGTTGTTTCCTCATTATTCCATTTTAAGAGGTCTCTACATAGCCTGGATACAAGTTTTCAATCAAATATAAAATTCCTAAATTTTAAAAAAATACAGAGTATTCAAATACTATTCACAAAGAAAAAAATATGATGTCCAGTACCCACCCACCCCTTAAAACGTAAACATTGTGCCATAAATTATCTCCTGAAAAGCATCTTTTTCCAAATGAGTTTAAGCTTACAGGCTATAGATGTGGTCAACTGGCAGTCACTGAACAAAAAACTGGCAAGGCTAACACCAAAACTATTTTCTGTTTCATTCTTCTTCCTTCAGTTACCATTGAGTTTACATTACATTCTTTGCTTGGCAACAGAATTACTGGTGTGAACTTAGTACTAAATTAGAGAAACACAGTTATTCTTTGAACAACTGCTGAAGAGTTCTCGAGTTGATATTTCCAAATGGACTGGATGTGAAGTAGGCAGCACTGTGAAATGAGCTCTTTTAACTCTTTATACTAAAAAGTGAGACAGATGAAAGATTTGGTTGAATTAATTCAACCTTTAAGATCACATCCAGGGTGCAGGTGCTCAAAGAATCCAAACTCTACCTGGCATTTGGGTACAAGCCCTCTGGCTGAGACTGAGAAGAGCAAACAGCTAAAAGGAAGACTTACTTGGGAAAAAAGTTAAAGATTTGAAATCTTTAACTTTTTTTTTTTTTTACTAGGTTTAATCATTTAAAATTACCATCTTTGTAGGTCAAGAACAATGGAATATCAAAAATTTTATTTAGCTCAGCTTAATTTAATGTTGTTCTTGATTACTTCAGAGCCTTCTCCACAGGTCCCAGGAGCATACACAAAAGAGCATAGTTGGTACTGGAGAGAGACTTCATGAAGGTAGATATAATATTGCCCTACCAGACTACTCATCTCCTTGCCCAACTGCCAGAGGTACTAGTCCCAGATCCTTGCTAACTACAGACTTCAATTACTAAACTCAGAGGTGAGAAGGGAAGACTCAAGAGCTTTCACATCCACTTCTAACCTCTTTACTCATTCCTCATTACTCTTTCCTATCAGAGGAATGATGCTCTGATTGGTAAGTAGCAAAAACCTAACATCTGCTAAGTCACATTTCTCCAGTTGATGGAGTTCATGTATAAGGACTCTATACAAAGGCCAGAGAAGTGGTTCTGAGTATTTGTGCCTGCTCTGCTGCCTCTAATTCTCAGGAGGGGCATCCTGTGCAGACTTAGGATGTCCATTTGGCCATAGATCAAATGTGGTTTCCAATTTCACTGAATAAAAATTAAAGCTTTATTTCCATCTCCCTAGCATCTATGCTTTACTTCTCAACATGTTCTAGACTCTGAGATGAAGTGAAGAGGTATGATCAATGATCAACCATCATGTATAGCCAGACATGTTTTAATACAGGATAACAGTTTAATATAGAGAATGCATGAAAGAATATGAAGTCATAAAATATATAACTCTTATAATTATGAAGAGATAAGAAAAAATTTTATGCTATAATCCTAAGTAAATTTTAAAAATCAGAAATACAACATAGCATATTCTATGATTATATCTGAAAATAGTTATGAAGCATAAATGTGAGAAATGAAAAGTATGAGAAAGGAAGAAAAAAATGAGAAAGGGAGGGAAGGAAAGGATGAAATTAAAAATAAGGTAATGATATTATGGAAGACTTTTTAAAAATCTTCTTAATGTTGTTATAGTATTTTTCGGTATCTATGCCTCAGGACAAAACCTGAAAGGAAGTATATAAAGAAAGGGGGCTCTTAGAATAGTGGAACTCCAGATGTATTTTAACACCTTTTTTATTGCCCAATGCAATGCTGCATATGTACCAAAACAAATTTTATTTAAATAAATATAAATCAGGTTGCTCAGAGTACCTTGCCTTCTTGCACACCTGGGAGTTCTTTTTCTAGAAAACCATCTATCTTATTTTTTGCTACTATGAAGCAGAAGCCATAGCCACTCTTGCACTGAAGTGATATACTCAGGAAAGCTGAGACTTTCAGATCAGATGTCTCACTGGCACCAGGTCATGGTCAGAAGCTTTCAAGTAATCAATGAAACGCTCAGATAGCAATGGGCTCAATTCCCCAGATTATCAGGACCTCAGTATAGCTATGTCCTCTCTCTCTCTACAATCAGTTAGCAACATTTCTAAATTCACTCTCCACTAACCCTCACACATTACTCAAACATAGTTTCCATTTCACTGGCAACTCTTCTCTATCCTCATTCACTCTTCCTGTTTCCCCCACCCCAGATCTCATTCAGAAAAATAAAATAAAATAAAATAAAGAAAAAAATACACACACACACACACACACACACACACACATGCTTGGACTAAGCCTCTTCTAATATATCTAGTGTTTTAACAATCCAGCATTAATAAATACTAATTAAGAAAATAATCTTTTGCTCTGAAGAAAAATAGAGCAAAACTGAACATAAGCATTTGCTGGAATCATCAACTGAAATATAGAAAAGAAAAACAACTCTTGTTTCCAAACACAATTTTCTTTCTAGGCTTTTCCTCTAGGGATATGGGTATAATTATGAACTTAAAGCCTATGAACACTGTCTAGAGGAAAAGTGTGTTTTCTCATCTCTTTGCTTATCTAAATCCCACCTACCCTTTAAGGCTCTAGTACTTGAAGCCTTGTTTTACCTTCTCCATGAATTAATAACAGCTAAAATTTATTAAGCACGGACTGCTTAATTAAGCAGTGCTTTATTAAGCACTCACTCATACGGCAGGCACACTGGCCCACACACCTGGGATGTATCAACTCAATCCTCACAACAGCCCTCTGAGGTAGGTATTATTATTTTCCCCATTTACAAAGGAGGAAACACAGGCACTGAAAAATTCTAAGTAATTTTGCCCAGTTTACATAGTCAGTAAGCAGTTCAGTTCGGTTCAGTCACTCAGTCGTGTCCGACTCTTTGCGACCCCATGAATTGCAGCACGCCAGGCCTCCCTGTTCATCACCATCTCTCGGAGTTCAGTCAGACTCATGTCCATCGAGTCCATGATGCCATCCAGCCATCTCATCCTCGGTCGTCCCCTTCTTCTCCTGCCCCCAATCCCTCCCAGCATCAGAGTCAACTCTTCGCATGAGGTGGCCAAAGTACTGGAGTTTCAGCTTTAGCATCATTCCTTCCAAAGAAATCCCACGGCTGATCTCCATCAGAATGGACTGGTTGGATCTCCTTGCCAGGATTTAAACTCAGGCAATCTGGATCTGGGCATATCACTATGTCATTTGACCTCTTTTCCTAAACATCTTAGTCTTTTCAAAGACTGCAGCACACCTAATCTGTCCTTTCTACTGTCACATATACCCCACAATAAGTTTTATTATACCCTCTGTACACTCTTGCTTGTATTTATACTTGTGTCATATGTTTGCACTTGCTCCCCAACTAAATTATAAGCTCCTTGTACTCAAGGAAACTGTAACATTTGTTTCTTTCCCAACTTCTAGCAGAGTGCTGGAAGTGCACTCAACATATACTTCTTAGCTGATTTTTTAAATCCTTGACAACTTCTACAATATTAAAAGACAGGTTTTTTTTCTATATAAGTGCAAAATATTTTAAAAGGAGAAAACTGAAATAGTCCCTTTGATGACAAGGGAAAACTGGGTGTAATCATGCCCTTGCTACAAATCCTGAAGAACATGATGTCACAGGCTATAACTAGGCAAAATTTCTCAACACCTGAAGGATACCTCATGCAGTGTCAGATTTAGCATTACTAAAGTTAGGAAACTGACTAAATGTATATATTTATTTTTCTTCTGAATGCATCTTCTCCTGTGAGTCATAACTATAAAACTTGTATTTCCATCTCCTAAAAGAGAACTAACACTTAAGGAAAATCAGATGAAGCTTTTCCTCTGCATATGTATAACCAGTAAGTGGCAATCTGTGTTATCAAGAATAGCACACACAAGGAAAAAAACATACTAAAACTGGAAAGGCTTTCAGGCCTGGTGAGCATAATCAATTTTAAGTAATGTTTTTTCATTCATCAAAACAAGAAAATGGGAGTTTAAAGACATAATCTATCTTGTATCACACTAACCAACCCACATACCAAGTCAGTTCAGAGTTAAATAAAAAGCTTAATACCGGATATTAGGAAGTATCACAGACCATAAGTAAAAGAAAATACCCTTAATAAAACAGGATTGTTACCCAAACATTAAGTTTCTTGACTATATATCTAATAACATAAAAAATCTGGGGAGCTGAGAATTCCCTGGTGGCCCAGTGGTTAAGACTTGGTGTTTTCACTACTGGGGCCCGGGTTCAATCCCTGGTCAAGGAACTAAGGAACAAACTAGGTTGGGAACTAAGATCCTACAAGCTGCACGGTGTGGCAAAAAAAGAAGTCTGAGAGCTCCAAGTCTTAAAATGATTTTCAGAGGATAAAGGAGAGAAGCTTAGGGTTTTATGGGCTTCTTACTGAATACCAGTTTTCAGACACAGCTGCAAATAGTTTTAATTTATACATAAATAAATACTAAGAAGTTTTGCTTGTTCTCAAAACTTGAACTATTTCCAAAGAAGGTTAATGTGATCCTGAAAGAAATTCCGATTATGGGATTTAATTTTTTTTTCTTTTAGCATCTGTTAGCTTTCTAGGGCTAACCAAACTATATGGCAATAGAAGCAAAAGCAAACCAGTGTTTCTGTAGGCAGAAGGGGTCTACCCTTGTGAGATATAGTCTCAATGCTTATAAACAAAAAGTACTTAATGTCACTTCAAACTGTATACCTTAGGGCTCCCCTGGTGGCTCCAGGGTGAGGCATCCACCTGCCAATGCAGGAGAAATGGGTCCGCTCACTGATTCAGAAAGATCCCACATGTCACATGGCAACTAAGCTAGTGCACCATAACTACCGAGCGCATGCTCCAGAGCCCGAGAGCCACATCCACTGAGTCCACCTGTCACAACTACTAAAGCCCACATGCCCCAGAGTTTGTGCTTCACAGTAAGAGAACCCACGTTATATAAAGAACTGGAAATTAACTATAGGTTCTATCGTGAGACCTGGAAGGCAAGTAAATATCTTATCCTTAATCTGGCACCCAAATTTCAATACATATACCAAATTACCATATTCATTAAAGGTAATCTCTAGAAACCAGTACCTCTGTGTAAAACTGTAGATTGTGCCTCAATGTGACTTCAATTATAACTCATCCCCTGCTCTTTACTTTAGTGTCACACCGCTAAGAGTCTGCAACACAGTTATTAAAAAAAACACACACAAGCTTTACATTCTCACACTATATACACAATATAGAAGCAGAAAATAACTGAAACACCACCTAATCAAAGGTTTACTAAAAATAATATGCCAAAGCCCCAATACTGAACACAAATCCTTCTAAGACTACTCTTGCCTACATTTTCCTTAAACATTCTGAGATCTTGTTGCACTGGCAAGTGAAAATCTGTCACCGATTTAGCACGAGGCCACTACCTAAAGAATCCATAGAGCCAAAGGGAAACTTACCTCTGAAAACTGTGTTGAGGTGCTGCTGCCACCACCTAAAAAGCTGAAGAGAAAAAGCAATGAGAAGTGATTCTAGTTTCTATTCCCAGGACTAAGCTTCCCTCCCAGAACCTAAATATAGAATGGTACAATGAGAACAAATCCCAATAAGGAAAAATAACTCATTCCAATGTGATACCTACAAAGGAAATTATGAAGAACTTGCACATGGATTAATCTATGAAAAATACTATAACAAACTACAAAATCAAGGCTAAACCAAGTGAAAAAAATTAGAGAGAGGGGCCATCACAGAGAAGGAAGAGGACCCACAGCCAGCAATGCAACTCAAAATCTAAGTAAAGGAAGAAAAGTATTTACTCTGAAGCTAAAAAATAAAACTAGATTCTCCAAATAATATTTCACTAAAAACCCACTAACCACCAGATGAACACACAACATTTGAAACTACTAGAAATGATTAAAAATTAGTAATGCAAGGGGTCTGGTACAATATTTAGCATCTTATAAAAGGGCTCAATAAATATTTTTTCTTCTGATGATGATTATCTTACCCACCCCTCAGAGCCATCCTCCATTAACACTTTACTAAACTCAGCAAATAAGACTCTTCCACAGCCCTCTGCACTCTTGACTTTGATTCTAAATTTGATCTTGTATTATACATATCTACAACTTGTTCCATCCGTTTCTACTTCTTACCCTTCTTTCAGAAACATAAAATTCAGACGGTAAAGACTGTATTTTATTAATACCACAAATATATGTATTTATTATGTATCAGCCATTATACAGAGCACTCAGCACTTTTGATAACATTGCTTTACTATATCCTGCATTAATAACTGAAAAGAAAATGTTACTGAATTAATATTGCATGTGTAAACCAACTCCCAAAGACCAGGAAAAAAATTAGATCCCACTGTCCCCATGAAATTTGCAGAGAGAAAACTGGCTAAAACACTTTGACAGAAAGGGGATGGAAAAGAACCACAAGAATTGCTGGATATCTCTTTTACTTCAAGACACATACAAGGGCACAAAAGTACACACATTAATTAGCACACAAGCATGCACACACTCACCCCAATGATATAAAGTCCACAAATTACTAGAGCAGCTTTCATTTTCAGAATTACAATAGCAATCCAGGCACTGCACTCAGCTCATTGAGAAAACACATACACCCTGGTTAGTCTGGAACCAAAAGTGAAAAAACAAAAGCTAATGCCATTCTCTATCTATGGCATCATTCTCAAGCCTTATCCTCTGATTAGAAACCATTTGACAACAGTTATTTGTTTCAAAAGTTAAAATGTCTTTTGTAAAAAACACTTCCTATGTAGAACAAGACCCAGATTACCAGTACCTCTATGCTAGATAAATAATTAAATTACCACTGTGGATCCATTTTATTGCTCAAGCCTAGACAGGCTTCCAGGGCTCTTACTGCCTTCACCATATATTGATAGCTTCAACTATCAGGTATCTTTGGTAATTAAAGCTATCAACTCTTTCTTTTAGGGTTCTTCTATCCCTGCAACTCCCCCAGCCTTCCCTTTCCTTAAAATTCCTTTTTATAGTAAGAATGACAGAGCTGGGGTTCCTTGGTGGCTCACTAGTGAAGAATCTACTTGCCAATGCAGGAGACACAGGTTCAATCCTCGATCCAGGAAGATCCCACACGCAGCATGGCAACCAAGTCTGTATATCACAACCCTTGAGCCCGTGCTATAGAGCCTGGGAGGTGCAACTACTGAGCCCACTACTGAGCCCCACTCTAGAGCCCATGTGCCACAACTATTGAAGCCCACAGGCCATAGAGCCCTTGGTCCACAATAAGAGAAGCCACCACAACGAGAAGCCTGAGCACCACAACTAGACAGTAGCCCCTGCTCGCAGCACCTAGTAAAAAGCCCATGCACAGCAACAAAGGCCCAGCACAGTTCAGTTCAGTTCAGTCACTCAGTCGAGTCCGACTCTTTGCAACCCCATGAATCGCAGCACGCCAGGCCTCCCTGTCCATCACCAACTCCCAGAGTTCACTCAAACACATGTCCATCGAGTCGGTGATGCCATCCAGCCATCTCATCCTCTGTTGTCCCCTTCTCCTGCCCCCAATCCCTCCCAGCATCAGAGCCCAGCACAGCCAAAAATAAATAAATATTTAAAAAAAAAAAAGAATGACAGGGCTAATCATAGAGAAGGGATATAAAAACAATTACATTTTTCTGAGAATGTTACAAAGCTTAAGAAAATTTATAAGATGCTCCTCCAGATGAATGTCTAACAGCAAATGGAACCCATTATCCAATGTCCACATAAGGACTTGCTCTCATTAATTTTTACTATCCATTACTTAACACTGTAACTGCTAAGTACTCAAATCAGCAAATGTTCATAAACTTTATAGAAGGGAATAAATACCCTGCTACCTCTAAGACATTGATTCTAAAAAAAATTTCTTCAACTATTTAAAACACTGATCTTTCAAATGACATCACCTTTGCATTTGAATATCTGCTACCAATAGCACCTGTACAAGACAACCTTTGACTCACAAATGCACAAATAAAAGATTAAGTCAAGTGAGAGCAGGACCCAAAGAATTCAGTTTTCTTCTAGAAAAGATTCATCTTGTAGTTAATCACCAACCCCATGGCTAAAGAAACCAGGATTAGTATTCAAAACCTTTGAAGAAAATGCTCCCCCAAAAAACAACTAACATGCTCTATAACACATGCAGAATATACCCTGCTTGAAACAAGTATATAATGCAATTTTAACAGCACTAATAAAAAGCTATCCCAAGTTAGCATGCCATCCACACAAAATTGCTAATTTTGCCATCATGTTAATCTTACAGATTGAGCTGGTATTGTGTTATTTAAAACCAAGTGTTTGTAGCAAACTAGATCTTCATGCCATATGTTGCCCCAGAAGCTCCAGGTCAGATTATACATATAATCACTGATCATTAATAAAGTTAAGCTAATTGTACATACTGTAAAATGTGTAGTTTTTCCTGGTTGTGGAAGGTTACTTCAACTTTATATTCTGCCAACAGCAACAGTAAAGGAATTATTTACTGCCATTAAACTCCCCAAAGTCACTCCAATATTAAAAGAAGCTCTCCTATCAATACTATTCTACTTTTCATTATGCTTTCATAGCTTTACTCATATTAATCAAGAAGGAATATGTAACATTGTCATTTTCAGAAATAATTTTCCCCTTTTATAGGTTTTATACCATCAGTAAGAGCAACATGAGCCAGTTTCAAGCATTACCAACACATTAATACTACAGTGGCAAAATGGTATGTTTGACCACAATAATCCTAATAAGCACAAGGGACCCAAGACTTCCTCAAGAATCACAACCCAGTTTCCCTGGTTAGAACAGCCTGTTTATCTTACTAGGTAATCTTTGTCAGAAGTTGCTCCCCAGCCCACCAAAGGGGTAAAAGAGCAATCTACCTTCAGGCAACAGAGTAGCCACTAAAAACCAACCAATAATCCAAGAGAAACCCCGAAGTCTCAGAAAATACATAAAAACTCACCAAATTTACTCTGATAGGGATACAGAGGTTTCCCAGGAATGCCACAATAGATCTCAAGACACCTACTACTGTAGGCAATGGCAACCCACTCCAGTACTCTTGCCTGGAAAATCCCATGGACAGAGGAGTCTGGTAGGCTGCAGTCCATGGGGTCGTGAACAGTCAGACACGACTGAGGGACTTCACTTTCACTTTTCACTTTCATGCACTGGAGAAGGAAATGGCAACCCACTCCAGTATTCTTGCCTGGAGAATCCCAGGGAGAGGGGAGCCTGGTGGGCTGCAGTCTATGGGGTTGCACAGAGTCGGACACGACTGAAGTGACTTAGCGCTATCACATTTTCCTAATTCTCCCATTTTTCTTCCCCTTTGCTCTGCTACCTCTCTCTCTCTTAGCAGAGTGTAAGTTATAAAACAAATTTCTATTCATTCAGTTGATGCTAAAAAACATAATTTTGATAACAGAATGCTTGATTTATTCATGGGCTGTACTATACCTGGAATCATCTGTCACTTCTTCAATAAAACCTGATTCACATCTGGGACAAGTATATTCCTATAAAAGAAAGGAAGATATAAATGAGAGTCTTTCACTAGAAAGCTAAATATATAGTTACAGAACAATATGCAGTACACAAGCTGATGTTGTGAAATGTTGTTTGTACTTGCTGACTCCCAGGATAGTTTTTTCTGTTATACTCCGGCAGTAATGAATTCCACGTGATAATTACAGAATGGCTTCATAAGTGATCCCCAATGAAAGCTAAAAGGGAAGAATGTCAAAGTTTGTTTTTTTTAACTGAACTTTTTTTTAACTGTAATGAGTTCATTATCTAATTTCCTCTTCAAATCTAGTGAAAAAGCTCCAAGAGATGTATCAGAGCAGTAAAAGATTATAATACTCAATGGGTATATAAATTGCTATTTTTTTCCTTTATCTACTCCTCGCCTTTCTGCCCCACTATCATGACCCAAGCTAGCACTGGCTCTAACAATGAATAAGTTCCTTCTTAAGTGCTGTCCTGCTTCTCTTCCAGCCTCTTCCCGTCTGTTCTGCATGATAAAGTCAGAATGATCTTTCTAAAACATAAAACAGACCATATCATCCCATCTTAAAACCTTTCAACTATTTCCAGAAACACTTAGAATAAAATCAAACTCTTAAAAATGACTTACAAGGCCTTGATTTAGCCAGTCCCTGTTTAACTTGCCAGCCTCATTTCAGGCTACCTGCCTCAGTGAATTCCAGTCACCAAGACCTTTCAATTATTCTAACCCATCAAGCTGATCCCTGCCTCAAGCTTTCACACATTCTGCTCCTACAACTGAAAACACTATTCCCCTAACTCTTTGCACGGCAAGGGACTTCCAGTCTTTTAGGTCTCCATTTTGAGGTCACGTTGGAAAGCCCCTCATTCACTATTCAGTCTGAAGTGCTTTCCTCCTCTTTTCAAAAAGAATTTATTTATGTTTGGTTGCACTGAGTCTTCGTTGCTGTGTGTGAGCTTTCTCTAGTTGCAGCAAGCAGGGGCTACTTATCATTGCAGTGCATGGGCTTCCCATCGCAGTGGCTGCTTTTCTTGTTGCGGAGCACAGGCTCTAGGCACACAGGCTTCTGCAGTCGTAGTGCAGAAGGTTTAGCTACTCTGTACCATGTGGAATTCTCCTGGACCAGGGTTTGAACCTGTGTCCCCTGCATTGGCAGGCAGATTGCTATCCACCTGTAACACCAGGGAAGTCCCCTCCCCTCTTCTTATTTTCTCCTTATGGCTCCTAATTCATTCTTTTATAGCACTTATCACAGTTTGTAATTATATATTTGTTTAATGATTTCTTAATGTCTATAACCATTCAGAAAGCTTTAAGTTTCATAAAGGCAGGGTTCAGATCAATTTTGTTTACCATTATATCCATAAGACAGTCAGGTATTCAATAAATATTTACTGAATAAACAAACATGAAATTTCTTGCCACACACCTCACAACTAGGAGTCAAAATAGCAGAATCTAATACAATCAGAGAATGGTTAGAGTGAAAGTAAACAACTAAAAGGGTTGGAAGTTTAAGAAGTTGGGGCCTGCCCATGGGATAGTGAAGCCTAAGATTCCAAAAGAAGCAATATTCTGGATGATCACAAAGTCTAAGATACAGCTATGAGAGTAGATGGTGTAATGATTATACAATTATTATTGTATGCTAAAGCTGAAAAATGAAATTAAAAGACACTTACTCCTTGGAAGAAAAGTTATGACATGACCAACCTAGATAGCATATTCAAAAGCAGAGACATTACTTTGCCGACTAAGGTCCCTCTAGTCAAGGCTACGGTTTTTCCTGTGGTCATGTATGGATGTGAGAGTTGGACTGTGAAGAAGGCTGAGCATCAAGAATTGATGCTTTTGAACTGTGGTGTTGGAGAAGACTCTTGAGAGTCCCTTGGACTGCAAGGAGATCCAACCAGTCCATTCTGAAGGAGATCAGCCCTGGGATTTCTTTCGAAGGAATGATGCTAAAGCTGAAACCTGAGTCATTCCAGCACTGGAGGCAGTAGGTTGTTGGGTAGGGCTTATTCTGATGCAATCCCCTGGGAGCTCACACTGACCACTATTTTCTGGGGCCTCTGTCAGCAGTGCCCTTGCCCACTCTAGTGAGTGTTCATTTATGATTATTCATTTACTCTTGAAATTTCTGCCTTCAGACTTCACAGGATGCCAGTTTTGCCCTCATTTTTGCATGTGTATCCTAGGCCAGGATCAATTTGTCCAGTCTTCTGCCTCCCACTGTCCTGCATGTTTTTGCTACTTAGTGCCTTTATATGCAGTCCATGGGGTCCCTAAGAGTCAGATACGACTGAGCAACTTCACTTTCACTTTTCACTTTCATGCATTGGAGAAGGAAATGGCAACCCACTCCTGTGTTCTTGCCTGGAGAATCCCAGGGACTGGGGAGACTGGTGGGCTGCTGTCTGTGGGGTTGCACAGAGTCGGACATGACTGAAGCGACTTAGCAGCAGCAGCAGTCTTTATAAAGCTGAAACAGATGACTATGAGCAGTGTAGAGGAAGGACGTGACAACTGTCAAAGGGATATATCTAGGTTCAGTCCTTCCCTTGTTNGAAGAGTTGACTCATTGGAAAAGACTGATGCTGGGAGGGATTGGGGGCAGGAGGAGAAGGGGACGACAGAGGATGAGATGGCTGGATGGCATCACTGACTCGATGGACCTGAGTTTGAGTGAACTCCGGGAGCTGGTGAAGGAAAGGGAGGACTGGCGTGCTGCGATTCATGGGGTCACAAAGAGTCAGACACAACTGAGCAACTGAACTGAACTGAATCACATTTATTTCATAATCAACATTAAGCATATATAGAAATATTATACATGTTATTTTTTAAATTTTTTAATTGGAGGATAATTGCTTTACAATATTGAGATGGTTTCTACCATACATCAACATGAATCAGCCATAGGTACACATGTCTCCTCCCTCTTAAATCTCCCTCCCACCTCCTACCCCTTCCCACCCCCCTAGGTTGTCACAGAGCACCTGATTTGAGCTCAATGCATCATACAACAAATTTTCACTATCTAGTTTACATATGGTAAATTAGGTTTCCACGCTACATTCTCAATTGGCCCCACTCACTTCTTCCCTCACTGTGTCCACAAGTCTGTTCTTTATGTCTGCGTCTCCACTGCTGCCCTGCAAACAGGCTCCTAGATTCCATATATATGTGTTAATACACGATATTTGTTTTTCTCTTTCTGACTTACTTTACTCTGTATAACAGGTTCTAGATTCATCCACCTCAGTAGGACTGAATGTAGTCTTTTTTATGGCTGAGTAATATTCTATTGTATGTATGTACCACAACTTTTTTATTAATTCATCTGTCGATGGACCTCTAGGTTGCTTCCATGTCCCATCTATTGTAAATAGTGCTGCAATGAAAGCTGGGGTACATATGGCTCTTTCAATTATGGTTTTCTCAGGGTATATGCTCAACGGTGGGATTGTTGCGTCATATGGCAATTCTACCTCTAGTTTTTTAAGCACTATCCATAATGTTCTCCATAGTGACAGTTATCAATTTACATTCCCACCATGGAGTAAGCAAGGTCTTTAAAGGGTCATCTACACTGATCCTGAACTTTCAATGATGTTTAGAACTGTGATGAAAAGAAAATAATTTCAGAAATTATATATCATAATTGGGAAGACAGAAGAAAGACTTGAAGCAAGAATCACACTAATTTAGAGTAGAGAAATGTACAAGTTCTCTCTTCGTGATCCCAGACATAGTTCTAAGAACCAGATCACTGAATTTGGAGAGCCCTGTGACTTCTTTACCTACAGAATACTGAGCTAATTCCAGACAATGTTCTTAACTGCCTAACATTTTCTGCTTTCTGAGTCTTAAAGCCCTGAGCAGTCACACAAGTCTGGGCTACTCTGTTGAACAGCAAGCAAAGAGGCACTAAAGAACCTCTTGATGAGGGTGAAAGAAGAGAGTGAAAAGCCTGGCTTAAAACTCAATATTCAAAAAAAGACCATCATGACATCCAGTCCCATCACTTCATTGCAAACAGAAGAGGAAAAAGTGGAAACAGTGAAAGATTTTACTTTCTTGGGCTCCAAAATCACTGCTCCAAAATCACTCCAATCAATGACTGCAGCCAAGAAATTAAAAGGTATTAGCTCCTTGGAAGGAAAGCTATGACAAACCTAGACAGTGTATTAAAAAACAGAGACATTAACTTTGCCGACAAAAGTATGTATAGTCAAAGTTATGGTTTTCCAGTAATCATATAAGGATGTAAGAGCTGGACCACAAAGTTGAGTGCCAAAGAATTGATGCTTTTGAATTATGGTGCTGGAGAAGACTCTTGAGAGTCCCTTGGACAGCAAGGAGATCAAATCAGTCAATCCTAATGGAAATCAACCCTGAATATTCATTGCAAGGACTGATGCTGAAGCTCTAATACTTTGGCCACCTGAAGCAGAGAGTCGACTCACTGGAAAAGCTCCTGATGTGGAGAAAGATTGAGAGCAGGAGGAGAAAGGGGTGACAGAAGATGAGATGGTTGGATGGCATCATCAACTCAACAGACATGATTTTAGCAAACTCCAAGAGATAGTGAAGGACAGGGAAGCCCAACATGCTGCAGTCAATGGGGTCACAAAGAGTCAGACATGACTTAGCAACTAAACAACAACTCTGCTGGACAGAGAGGTCACACAGATGAGCACTGAAACATCACCAAAGGACTGGATTGTAAGAGGGAAAAACTACCTTGGAGGTTCATCCCAGTAGGGCCTTCAGACGGCTCCCTCCAGTTTTGTGGACTACAAATGGATGAAAGATCTCAAGTGAAAACTGACCAGCTGAACTCTATAAATCCATAAGAACATGAAAGATAATATAATGACTGTTTCAAGTCACTAAAGTTTGGGGTGACTTTTTAGGCAGTAACAGAAAACCAGAATATTGACCAAGGGATGAAGAGTTTTGAATCCTGGTCTTTTTTGAATTCAAAACCCCATATTCTTTTCATTACACCTCCCTGATTGACAATAACTACTCTTTTAAAGAAAGGAATAGAAACTATAATTTGCTGATGATTGAATGGAAAGGCCAAATGAGGACTTGGGAGATTCAGCAACCTTCCAGACCCCTCCTTCCCTTAACAGCAGAGCATTATCCTGATGAACATACAATCCAATCCAGGGTCTGAAACCTTCTATCTTACAAGATCAGAAATTTAATCTAGCACCCAGAGAAGACCTGTCTCTTAAGAGGAAGATTCACATAAAACCAAATTCAGAGGCCATGTATATAAAAACCAGAATGTCCATTTAATTTCAACAAAAAGAGTTACCAAGTGGCTCATTCACTTTTACTATTCAGCACAGTCTTCCTCAATAAATTCTACCTGAGAGGAAAGACACATGAGTAAAGGAATCACAGACCTGAATTCTAAGCTCAAATCTCTGTTTATTAGTTGTATTATTATAAACGTTATGCTGTTTGCAAATTACCTAATTCAATGATTGTCACATAGACATATAATATAGCTATTGTAGTCATTCCATATTATAATCACCTGTGTCATCAGGCTAAGATAGCCTAATATATCCACTTTCACAATCAGCATAAGCCAGATTCTCAAAATCAATGATCCGTGTTTCTTCTCCCTCTGGGCAGGAAGAAAACAGCCTATGTTTGCCTCTGACTCTTTTTTATTCTTTCACTGGTGATCTATAATTTCCACACCTTCTTCTAATAGATACATTCTTGCTCCTGTTAGAATATAATACAATTACTTGGCTGTATTTTCTTACTTTCAATCACAATTTAGTCCTGCCCTACACTGAGATTACAACTAGACTAGATTTTAAGTATTTATCTCTTGGGTCATTTCTAAAGATGGCTAACTTGGCATTTTAATTTTTCCTAATTTTTTTTCAGAGGTAATGTTAAGTTCACTTTGGGGGAAGATCCATGAATTAAGGAGAATCTGTAAGATCAAACAAGAACCAAACATAGTCTCTGACTCTACACTCCTCCCACACCTAAGCCTTGATCTTAGTATATCACCCTGATATATCCAGATTACAGAGTTTTAAATTTTAAGCATAATAGGTTTTGGAAGGGAGGGCAAAAGCAAGGATAAAAGTGAATTAAAGGCTCACTACAGGTCTGGCACTATACATGTCTCCAAACTAAACTGCTTTTCTCCAGGGCCTCAACATTTTACTACATGAAACTCCAGAGAAGATACTCAGTAGCAGGTACACTCGAATGAACTACTTTGGATGATCCACTGCCTGTTTCATCTAAAAATATCCACAAGGAGAAGTATTTTTCACCATTAATAGTATGAATCAGGGACAACTCCCTAAGTGCAGCTTAGCCCTGATGTTTACTCACTGAGAAGAATAGTCCTAGAAGACAAAAAGCACTCAGAATGTAAATGAAAAAGGACTTTTGGGGTTTTTCTTTTTGTGTCTGTGGTTTTTAGGAGGAAAGGATGGTTTTAATGAATTATTTTATTTACCTTCTTATATTTCATGGGCTAACATCACAAAATGTGAGGTTTTGGTAAAACAATAACCTACAAGCCAAGACTTATTTATATTAAATCCCATACTGTTAAATATATATACCCTTTAACTTTATACAAATTTATATCCAATGTTTATTCATAATATGAAATATAATATAAAAACTTACTATTTACTTTCTAATTCCACAGCTTTGTTGTTCTGTGTGTTCACAAAGTCTGTTTATTTTAGCTAAAAGAAAAGCCTATATTCCATGTCATTTGACAGAATCCAAACCTAAGATCACAATGTTAAGTCAGCCATGTTCTATTCTTCATATTCTCTGCTGCTGCTGCTAAGTAGCTTCAGTTGTGTCCGACTCTGGGCGACCCCACAGACAGCAGCCTACCAGGCTCCCCTGTCCCTGGGATTCTCCAGGCAAGAACACTGGAGTGGGTTGCCATTTCCTTCTCCAATGCATGAAAGTGAAAGTGAAGTCGCTCAGTCATATCTGACTTTTTGCGACCACATGGACTGCAGCTTACCAGGCTCCTCTGTCCATGGGATTTTCCAGGCAAAAGTACTGGAGCGGGGTGCCATTGCCTTCTCCATCATATTCTCTAGAGTATCACAAGGCAAATTATTGAGAAACTCCTAACTAGAAGGATTAGGAACACAAACTATTTGAAACACACCACAGTTCCTGTCTAGGCTAGAACCCACCACACCATGAATTTCATGTCAACTTACATCTCTAACATCAACCACACAACTTTTCTCGTAGAGAAAGTCAAAGTTGCTCAGCCGTGTCTGACTCTGCGACCCCATGTACTATATATAGTCCATGGAATTCTTCAGGCCACAACTGGAGTCAATAGTCATTCCCTTCTACAGGGGATCTTCCCAACCCAGGGATCAAACCCAGGTCTCCCTCATTGCAGGCAGTTTCTTTACCATCTGAGCCACCAGGAAAGCCCAGGAATACTGGAGTAGGCAGTCTATCCCTTCTCCAGTGGATCTTCCCTGACCCAGGAATAAAAATGGGGTCTCCTGAACAGCAGGCAGATTCTTTACCAGCTGAACTACCAGGGAAGCCCTTAAGTTTTCTATAATCTCCTATGATTATTCTTTTATATTCCAGGTTACACTTTCTGCCTTTTTAAAGCATCATTTCAGTTCAGTTCAGTCACTCAGTCGTGTCCGACTCTTTGCAACCCCATGAATCGCAGCACGCCAGGCCTCCCTGTCCATTACCAACTCCCGGAGTTTCCCTAAACTCATGTCCATTGAGTCGGTGATGCCATCCAGCCATCTCATCCTCTGTCGTCCCCTTCTCCTCCTGCCCCCAATCCCTCCCAGCATCAGGGTCTTTTCCAATGAGTCAACTCAAATGAGGTAGCCAAAGTATTGGAGTTTCAGCTTCAGCATCAGTTCCTCCAATGAATACCTAGGACTGATCTCCTTTAGGATGGACTGGTTGGATCTCCTTGCAGTCCAACAGACTCTCNCAGATGCTTGTATCTTTCCTTTTCTCCTTTGCTTTTCGCCTCTCTTCTTTTCACAGCTATTTGTGTGACATTTTGCCAGTCATTTTGCTTTTTTGCATTTCTTTTCCATGGGGATGGTCTTGATCCCTGTCTCCCAAACAATGTCACGAACCTCATTCCATAGTTCATCAGGCACTCTATCAGATCTAGTCCCTTAAATCTATTTCTCACTTCCACTATATAATCATAAGGGATTTGATTTAGGTCATACCTGAATGGTCTAGTCGTTTTCCCTACTTGCTTCAATTTAAGTCCGCATTTGGCAATAAGGAGTTCATGATCTGAGCCACAGTCAGCTCCTGGTCTTGTTTTTGCATCAAGTGAACCCCAAAACAAAGATCTGAAATAGGCTGGGACTTGGGACCCTTTACTGGAGTGCTTGCACCTGGACAAACTAAGGAACTAAAAGCAAGAGTTTCAGAAAAACATCTGCTTTACTGATTACATCAAAGCCTTTGACTGTGTGGATCACAAAAAACTGTGGAAAATTTTCCAAGAGATGGCAATACCAGACCACCTTACCTTTTTCCTGAGAAATCTTTATGCAGGTCAAGAAGCAACAGTTAGAACTGGACAGGGAACAACAGACTGGTTCCAAATTGGAAAAGGAGTATGTCAAGGCTGTATATTGTCACCCTGCTTATTTAACTTATATGCAGAAATCATCACACGAAAGAGTGACCTAGATGAAGCACAAGCTGGAATCAAGACTGCCAGGAGAAATATCAATAACCTCAGATATGCAGATGACACCACTCTTATGGCAGAAAGTAAAGAGGAACTGAAGAGCTTCTTGATGAAAGTGAAAGAGAAGAGTGAAAAAGCTGGCTTAAAATTCAACATTCAAANTGGAATCAAGACTGCCAGGAGAAATATCAATAACCTCAGATATGCAGATGACACCACTCTTATGGCAGAAAGTAAAGAGGAACTGAAGAGCTTCTTGATGAAAGTGAAAGAGAAGAGTGAAAAAGCTGGCTTAAAATTCAACATTCAAAAAACTATTATCATGGCATCCAGTCCCATCACTTCATGGCAAATAGATGGGGAAACAATGGAAACAGCGAGAGACTTTATTTTCTTAGGCTCCAAAAATCACTGCAGATGGTGACTGCAGCCATGAAATTAAAAGATGCTTGTTCCTTGGAAGAGAAGTTATGACAACCCTAGACAGCATATTAAAAAGTAGAGACATTACTTTGCTGACAAAGGTCTGTGTCGTCAAAGCTATGGTTTTTCCAACAGTCGTGTACGGATGTGAGAGTTGGACTATAAAGAAAGCTGAGCACTGAAGAATTGATGCTTCTGAACTGTGGAGTTGGCAAAGACTCTTGAGAGTCTGTTGGACTGCAAGGAGATCCAACCAGTCCATCCTAAAGGAAAACGGTCCTGAACATTCACTGGAAGGACTGGTGCTGAAACTGAAGCTCCACCACTTTGGCCACCTAATGCAAAGAACTGACTCTGGAAAAGAGCATGATGCTGCGAAAGACTGAAGGCAGGAGGAGACGGGGACGACAGAGGATGAGATGGTTGAATGGCATCACCAACTCGATGGACAGGAGTTTGAGCAAGCTCTGGGAGTTGGTGATGGACAGGAAGGCCTGGCGTGCTGCAGTCCATGGGATCGCAAAGAGTCAGACACAACTAAGCAACTGAACTGAACTGAAAAGTAATTCCCTAAACGCACAGTTGGGGCAATTATGAACAGTAAGATACAAAAAGGCCACACACTGACTTACTTTTCAGAGATGTAGGCGGTGTTGGGAACAAAAGCACATGGTTCTTGCACACAGCATCACCTGAGGTGGGGAGGCCAGCTGAACTATGCTTCCTGCCCAACCCACCCATCCACCCGTACCCTTACCTCATTTAAGGAACCACTAGCTCACCTCACCTCAGAAAACGAGCAAGGGCATCTGTTTCTTACTTGAAGCACAAGTCCCAGTAAAGGCTTGCCTGAACTTCTCATCTGGCCTCTCATCAATTTCTATTGATTAATGAGTCCATAGACCCAGGTCGGTAACAGAACTTCTGGATTCTATTCCCAGTTCCACCAGTTCATGGTCTTTGGGAAGACCTGTTTCTCCATCTGTAAAACTGGAACACAGATGTCTTCATTTACTTGTCTCTTCTAACTCTCCTTCAGGAAAACAAAAAGTCTCATTCAATCAATTCTTATATTGAGGTTAATACTGAAGATTTGGGGGCTTCCAGGTGGCTCAGTGGTAAAGAAGCCACGTGCCAAGCAGGAGATGCCAGTTTTATCCCTGGGTCGGGAAGATCCCCTCAAGAAAGCAATGGCAACCACGCCAGTGTTCCTGCCTCAGAAATCCCAAGGACAGAGAAGCCTTGCTGGCTACAGTCCATGGGGCTGTGAAAGAGAACACAACCTAGTGACTGAACAACCATACTTAAAATTAGGATATTCACAGACGTTTGTTTTATGTGTCTTTACTTCCCTAAGTGGAATTTTATTATTAGAACATAAACTTTGTACATGATTTCAGTGACTTTTAATCCCAGGTTATTTTTCTTTCCCCACCAAGTATGCTTTTCTTTCTGCACAATGCTTAGAATGTAGAGCTTAGAATATAATTGCTGAATGAATGAAGGTTGTCAGTTTAAGTACAACAAGTCTATCAGCCTAAACTGAATGTAAGAAGACAAACTTCTCCCTCAGACTATGATGGTACATGATAGAACTAAGGGCAAACTTTTAGGATCATTTACCATTTTATATCTATGCCACTGAGTTGTTCCCCTTCTTGCTGCCTTTACTGTAAGCAAGCAAAGAACACTATAATTAAACCCTTTGTGGCTACACTGTGTTAACTTTATCTCGGATAATTCTCGTAGTTTAGTCAATTTTTTTTTTCCTTAGAAAATCTGGCTTCTTGTCCATCCATCTGATCAAATTATATCAAGTAACACTTTGTCTCCTGACCTGATTTTCTGCCTTGTTACACAATGAACCAAAGAAAGTTGGTTGATTATACATTCCTGTTTGGAATCCCTGATAATGTCAACCTTTCAGGTCTGGAATGAAGGAACAAAATGATGAAGGTTGGGAATGTTACTATTCTTAGGGAATAAGACCATAAATAAAGGCAGTTCTAATGGCCTGGAACTCAATCACAGCTCTCCAAATATTTAAATTGTATAGGTATCTTTGTATAACACTAAAAAACTGTGGCCTGATGGTGGATTTTTGTTTTTGAAAACTGGTTTTCTTCCTGAATAACAGCCAGGGGGACAATCACTTAATACTTAAGTTCAGAGCTAATTCACACTCAGTAACAGATTTCTGGAATCCTTTTATAGCACTAGTGTTGCAAGATGAGAAAGACCAATGTTACATTGCTAACCTTACTAAAAACCTTGGGAACTCTGAATCTGCTCATGGAATACAGATTGTATGTTAAAACAGAATGCTAGTAAGGAACAGTTCTCAAAGCCTTTTAAGAGGCTGTTCCAGGGTTAAAATCCTCAGTTTGGCTCAAATAAAATTTTCCATTTCAAAAACAAACAAATAAAAAAGAAACTAAATGCTAGTATATTATTAAAACAAGTCTCCCTAACTGAATTAGCACCCTACATTTGGCACAGAATAATAATAAGCCAATAATTTTAGTGATCAGCAAAATAAGGTTGAAAAATTTAGGGAATTAAACACTTTCATTATTCTTATTTGTGAATATTACTTCCAAACATTTTTAATCATAAATACGCAAATTAAAAACAGCAATAAAAGCTAATTTGCTGAATTTACCTTTTACTAAACAAAAAGTAAATGTACAATTATAGTTTTCACACTATATCAGCAATCAAAATTGCTGATAGTAGTTTAGGTTCAGATCTGCACAGCATCAAAGTGAGTGGCAAGTAGGTGAATACAGGATACCTTGCCTACTTCCTGTGATACCTGTTGAACTCATCAAGTAAAAGAGATTACTACCTTAACAGATTTTCAAGGAAAACAAAACTAACTGGCCTGTTTTGGAGAAAGAGGCTGGGCAATCTATTTAACATACAAGAAAAGTGTGCCTGTTTAAAATCACCAGTCACTTCTATTTATTATACACGTATCTGTATACCTCTAAGGAACTCTGAAAAAACAAACTGAACTTAAAAAAAGGAAAAGATTTCAAAAAAATCTTTCAGAATCTAACCTAAACTTCTTTATGTGAAACTATAAGAACCACCTAAAATGTTTCTACTATGGTAAAGGCCTTATTTCTCTACAAATAAGGACTGCTCATTCCTATACAACCTTTCAATCAAAGATTACATAGCTCCATTTCTCTGAATGTCCACTCAAGCTTTCAATAGGCACACCTCAGTATTATTTTACAGTGGGATACACCAAGACAAACAGAGGGTCAGATGACTCAACTTCAGTCCTATGAACAAACAGTATTAGAACAAGGCTTGATAACTTCAATTCACCAACTCAACCAAGAATTTGGGGAAACTAAAATTTTAAGCACAAAATCTCCTAAGCTCATGAAAACTTTCAAGAACATTAAAAGAAACAGAGAAAGTAATGCTTAATTAATGCAAAGATAGGCTATAGAAAAACTAAAAGTTAGACTTGGTGTCTGCTTTCTACTTTGTCTTCAAACTGGAATTTACAGATGTCTTACTAAGTTACATGTTGTGTTACTACTTCAATTAATTTCCAACTGACAAAAAAATCTGGATACTTTTAGAAGTTGCCCCACAGTGTGTAACTTGAGAGGCATGATCCAATTCCTCTGGTCTCAGTAACCACAAGGACAGAAAGTGACCCCAAGAGATACTGCTATAATAGAATGTCACTTAACTACCTTCTAAGCAATCCCTCCCATCAGGGCTTTGGTTAAAATTATCTCAATTTTATCTCACTGAAAATTCTCAGTAGGATTCCAAAATTAGAAATCAAAGCTACCCCAGGACAAAACCTTCAGCACCAGTGACACAAGACAATGACTACCCTTTTATCCTTCTACACCTGGGTTCCTGAATCACAGTGCTCTTAACATTTTGGGCCCAATAATTTTTTGCTGTGGGGGCTGTCCTGTTCATTGAAGCAGGTTTAGCAGCATCCCTAGCCTCTATCCACTAGATGCCAGCAACAACCCTCCCTTTCCCACAGTTGTGACAACAATCCTGCTGTAGAAAAGATCTACAGACATTGCCAAATTTCCTCCTAAAAAGCAAAACTGCCCCCCGCTGAGAACCACTGCTCTACATTATATCCTTTTGGTGTGGAGAGATGAAAAGAAGTCAGCATTCACAGGCTTCTTATTCTCAGACCCTTCTAATTTGACTAGAGAGAATAAGAAACAATCCACATGGTTTTTCTTCTTCTGATATGATGGCAGTCTGAGAGACCTCAGCATCCTCTCCCTTAATGTAAGCAAAGGTCATAAAAAGCCAAGTAAACATAAAGAAACAAAAAGTATTCACAACCAAAAAGTATTACTTCCCCTTAAAAATATAAGGAATTTCACCTGTGGTGAGTTTAAGGTTTTGTTCTTCCTCATACCAAAAAAAAATCCCAAGATTTCCCCAAGATATACATAAAAGTCAATTTATCAGCAGAATTTCAAGACTAGAACTAGCCTTCTACCCATAAGAACACACATGTCTTTCTTCTAGCTCCTTGCAGGGAACATAATCACTGACATTGTTATGTTCAAACTTATCATGGCAGCGCTTGCATTTTGTTCCACCAAACCCTTTTAGATAAAGATCTAATATTATTAACACCACTAGTTTTTTTAAAAACTTTTGGGTATTCAACTGAAGGGCTTGCTTCCTGATGGCTCAGCTTGGTGGTTCAGCAGTAAAGCATCTGCCTGCCAATGCAGAAGATGCAGGTTCAATTCCTGGGTTGGGAAGATCCCCTCAAGAAGGAAATGGCAACCCACGTCAGTATTCTTGCCTGGGAAATCCCATGGACAGAGGAGCCTGGCAGGCTATATTCTGTGGGGTCGCAAAAGAGTCAGACACAACTTAGCAGCTAAACAACAATTCAACTCAGAATATTTCAAGACATTTAATAAGCAACTGCTATAAAGCACAGAAAGATGCTAGATAATCAAGCAGACTTTTTAGATGGTAAGTCACCAATAGCAGAATTTAAGAAATCTAAATAAATCTATAAAATCCAGCTCAAATCACTAATTCCTTCCTCCAGTTCAACAAAACTGCTAATACTACTTAAGACACCATTCTAGGATCTTCCTAAGAATCATGCACTTTTAAAACTCTAGGTCAGACTTCCCTGGTAGTACAGTGGATAGGAATTCTCCTCTCAAAGCAGGGAACACGGGCTGGATCTCTGGTCCAAGAAGATTCCATGTCACAGAGCAACAAAAGTCCATTCGCCCAACTACTGAGCCCCTGGGCCACAACTACCAGGCCCATATGCCTAGGGCCTGTGCTCTGCAACAAGCCACCACAATGAGAAGCCCATGCACCCCAACAAAGAGTAGGCCCTGCTCACCACAACTAAAGAATGCCCACACACAGCAACAAAGACCACTGCAAAGCAACCAAAAATAAATAAGTAAATTTAAAAAAGATAAAGAGCAAGGACAGGGAACTTAAGTGTTTTAAGAATCAGAGTCTTTAAGTCTACTTTTTAGCTTCTCTTATGGGGTGGTTAGAAAGTTTTCCTGTATTAGAGTCATTACAAGTATAGCACAAAAACAATGAATGATCTGTATAGTACCTGGTAAACAAACAAACTAGGTAATATTACTTATTGATAAGGATGACATTTTATTAGTCCAAAGGTGATATAATAAGGAGACGGAAGAGGGAGAGAAGTTGGCTACTTTTTTCAGGCAAAGCCTCAGAGGTGAGTAATACACTTGCAGACCTTAATGAGACTGCTCTCTCTGGGTTTGGATACTCTGATCTCCATAAAACACTTAGGAGCCACCCTAGTTTCATCAATACTAAAAGTAGTTTACTCTGCATGATTTATCTCACCTGTTCAATGACTCTACAGAATTTAATCTCATAAGGTAATATTCCCTGACCTTGATTTAAAAGCGGGAGAGGATAGTATGGAGGATAGTTGCATGACACAGTCCTCTGTGGCACCACCCAGTCATCCCTCAGGGGCATCTCTCAAGTGTGGCATACTTAACTCCATCGGTCTTGGTGTCACAGTGTCTCTCAATGGATAGACAGGTGAGGCAGAAGCTTCTGCTATATTTTGAAAATAACTTTAAGTTTCTTAAGTATTTCCTCTATCATCTGATGATCAAAAAAATACAATAGCAATTTACCCAAAGATATTTAATATAAACTTGAAATACTAGGGCTTCAGACCATATAATCAAAATCCTTTATTTTAAAATCCAAGTTTAGAGGAGGACTCACCCTCTCCCTCCCTAACTCATCTGGGGCCAGCAAAGAAGACAGCTGTAAGGCTCGACTCACCCAATGTCAATCAGAGGAAAACTGGCAAGAGGAAGCAGACCTGAATGAAGGATAGAGCGCATGAATCGCTCTGCTTTTGCCTAAGTGCCAACCATGCTGGCCACTTGGAATATGCTGACCCATCTTGTCCACTTGTCTTGATTCTTCTAGGCTGGAACGCCTCCAAGAAACCTTCTCTGACTCAGACCCAAGCCTAAGTGATCTGCCTCTCCTTTCCTCTTAAGCTATCAGTGGCTTCCTGGATGCACTTGTTCATAGGCCTCTGGACCCTTCTCTGTTCACTCTCAGCTTGATGCCAAGCAGGGTCCTGTGGGGCTCCTGCACATGGAAGCCTTTTTGTGCCCAATTTCTTATAGGCAAGATTCCAGCCTCCATGACCTTCTCTGAGTTCCACACGGCAAAACAATTGCTAATTAAAGGAGGAGCAGCCAATGAACCACCTGAAGCAAGATTAAGGGACCAAAGAGGCTAATCAAGATTAGGAAACCCAAACACTTACCACCTAAGACCTTGCACACAAACCCACCCTCCTGAAACCTTGCAGAAGCATGCAAGACTGTTACTGCCTTGATCCTTATCATATACCCCTGCCTAACTATATAACGGAGAAGACAATGGCAACCCACTCCAGTACTCTTGCCTGGAAAATCCCAGGGACGGAGGAGCCTGGTAGGCTGTAGTCCATGGGGTCGCAAAGTCAGACACAACTAAGTGACTTCACTTTCACTTTTCACTTTCATGCACTGGAGAAGGAAATAGCAACCCACTCCAGTGTTCTTGCCTGAAGAATCCCAGGGACGGAGGAGCCTGGTGGGCTGCCGTCTATGGGGTCGCACATACGTCTATGGAGTCCGATATGACTGAAGCAACTTAGCAGCAGCAGCAGCAACTACATAACCTCTCCCTACTCACCAGGGAAAAAGCTGGCTTGAAACTCAACATTCAAAAAACGAAGATCAAGGCATCTAGTCCCATCATTTCATGGCAAATAGATGGGGAAAAAATGCAAACAGTAACAGACTTTTATTTTCTTGGGCTCCAAAATCACTACAGATGGTGACTTCAGCCATGAAATTAAAAGACGGTTGCTCCTTAGAAGAAAAGCTGTGACAGAAGACAGACTTCTGTCTTTGATACGGAAGAAAAACATAGTGTATTAAAAAGCAGAGAAATCACTTTGCCGACAAAGGTCCCTATGATTAAAGCTACGGTTTTTCCAGCAGTCATGTACGAATGTGAGAGTTGGACCATAATGAAGACTAAGGGAGGAAGAACTGATACTTTCAAACTGTGGTGCTAGCGAAAACTCTTGAATCCCCTGGACAGCAAGATCAAACCAGTCAATCCTAAAGGAAATCAACCCTGAATATCCTTGGAAGGGCTGATGCTGAAACTGACACTCCAATACTTTGGCCACCTGATGAAAACAGCCAACTCACTGGAAAAGACCCTGATGCTAGGAAAAACTGAGGGCAAGATGAGAAGAGGGCAACAGAGCATAAGATGGTAGGATGGCATCACTGACTCAATGGACCTGAATTTGAGCAAACTCCGCAAAATGGTGAAGGACAGGGAAGCCTGGAGTGCTGCAGTCCACAGGGTCGCAAACAGTTGACAGGACTTAGTGACTGAAAAACAACTCACCAGGGAAGAAGGCACAGTTCTTGAGGCACTAGCCTACTATACCCCTTTGCCTGGTAAAGTAATAAAGCCACTCTTTCCTTCTCCAAAACGTTTATTTAAAAATAAAATCCAAGTTTAGTATTCACTAAATTTTACTAAAACCATTTTCACTGTAAACAGGGAATCATTTTTAACAAAAAAAATTCCTAAATCATTATTCACTTCTAGAATGAAGACTTTTTTGAAACCTAACAATACCACTGAATAATATTTTCATTCTAAAATCTCAAAAAAACTGAGTAGCCACTGCCTTTTTGTGAAGAACACTTACAAGAGAGAAATCTCCATCTGTAAGGGTTTGCCCCTCTTTGCACCAGAAATAGAAGGATAATGAAATCTCAATTCTTATCAATGGAGAAGTCCTGACTTAAATCTACAAACAATCACGCTTGTTTACCATGTTTTACATGATAATCTGCCAAAACTGGTTTCCCCTCTTCCCCAAAGTCTTCTGTTTCTCGGGATGGCTTAACAGTCATTTCAGGGAGAGATTCAGTTTTCCCTGGCATCTCCCCTGTATATAGGAGGTATACATGTTATTAAACTTCTTTCTCCAGGAAAAAATAAAAAAATTCCCTTCATGATTTCCCCCTCATTTCTTAGTATCTCCTTTCTAAAAGAAATTTGTCTTCTTATCTGAGAGGATCCAAATCAAAAACACACAAAGTTGAGACAGACCGAGATTAGCAGTAAGGAGCAGTATGGCAAAAAGTTGCTGCTGCTACTGCTAAGTCGCTTCAGTCGTGTCCAACTCTGTGCGACCCCACAGACGGCAGCCCACCAGGCTCCCCCATCCCTGGGATTCTCCAGGCAAGAACACTGGAGTGGGTTGCCATCTCCTTCTCCAATGCATGACAGTGAAAAGTGAAAGTGAAGTCACTGAGTCGTGTCCAACTCTCAGCGACCCCATGGACTGCAGCCTACCAGGCTCCTCCATCCGTGGCAAAAAGTAGACACAGCCAAAAAGCAGCAAACAAAACTAAAACACCATGTAGATGAAACTATGACTACAAAATTGGGGGTGGGGCAAATAGTGAAGAAAGAAAATGCTGTAAGAGCCTGAAAAAGCACAACCTTTAGGCAAAAAGGCTATATATCTTTAGGCACTTTTTCCTTGGCCTCCATTGGTGTTTGTTTCTAAGAAATAAGATACACAGACACACTTTAGTAGGCTTTCTTACAGATTTTATCAGAGACGCTGTAAACACTGAGGGAAGTTGTTAGGCACCCTGACTTAAGGCTGAACACAGATACTTCTAAGGAGAAAAACAATCATAACTAGCTAATGACTGGCCAAAGGCAGGATTAACATTCATCCTGGTGGGTCTCCCTGTGGTAGATATAGCCCAAGCCAAAAAAGCCTGTGTGGTTTGGGTGTTTAGCTGACGAGCTTGCTGCAGAAGCACTTTTTTTCACAGCCATAGCACTACCTCTCTAGGGACTAAAAAACCTGGCAGAGAGTAGTGAAAACCAATTTTACATTAGATGATGCAGTCCCCAGCATTCTGTCCTAGATCTTTTTTATTAAGCGAAGAGAGAACCAGAGGAGGAAGGGTGAGTAAGGTAGGTGGTGCTAAAGACACTGGCAGCATGACAATCAAAATATGCAAGTTGAAACAATATGTTCTGCCTTCTTCCTAAGCCATTTCCTTCAATAGAGATAGGGAGCGCAGGCAGTCTGCAAGTCATTAGCACGCTGCTGTTTTCACTTTCAGAAGAATACTGGAAACCCCTGAAGAGCAAAATCCCCCTCTCCATCCCAGTTACCTTCCAACCCTCTCTTTCTCTCCGTGTTTTCTTGCTTCCTTTCCTAGGGAAGACCGAATAAGGACAATTCTCAGCAATCCGCTATTTTGCTTTAATGAGAAGAGGGAAGGGGGAGGATCTGGTAAAAAGTGGAAAAGGAATAAAGGTGAGAGGTAACAGCGGAAAAAGTATCGAATGCAGGAAAAGAGAGGTCATCGTGGGAAGGAGACAAGGTGAAGAAGAGTGCATGAAAACAGGGGACGTGTCAGAAGAGAACTTGCTAAATAAAGAAGGCCAAAAAAATTAAAAATGGAGCGCGGGGGGGCGGGGGGGATGGGAGGAGCTGGTCAAGAGGGGAGAGAAAGTGAGGGGCAGGCGGAACATCCGAGCGAGAGTTGCGGAGCCTGGGCCGAGACGCCCGGGCAGCAGGGTACTTGAGAGACCGATGTCAGGTGAATCGGGGTTGTGTGGGAAGCTTAACCCCCACTCCAGGCCATCTGGGAGAGGAATCCGGGCCGACGCCGGAGGGCAGAGGAACCGGGCTCTTACCGGTAGTTTGGGGCTGACCTCGCCCTTGCAAAAGTGGCAGAAAAACCGGTGCGCGGCAACCGCAGAGCCCGCGCCGGCCCCGGCCGCCGAAGCCTCCGCCATTTTTCTCTTTCGCCACGGCTGTCCGAGAGGGCAGCCGGCCGGCCTTTCGCCAGGCCGCTGGCTCCCGGCTGCTGTCGCCTCCTCTGCCGCCGCCGCCGCCGCTTCCTCAGTGCTGCCAGCCTCTCCAGAGCCCGCGCGAGTCACGTGAGTCCGCCCGGCCCACAGAGGCGGTGGCGCGGCTGCTGACACCGCGGCCCGCCTCCCAGAACCAAAGAGGCGCAGGAAGGAGAGTCCGCCCGCCGCCGCCCGCCGGCCGGCTTTTCAAACAGCCCCTCGCCGGTCCTCCAAACTCCCAGCGAGAAGAAGGAAAGAGCGTCCCCGGAAACCACCGAAACGCTGGGGTAGATCGGCACACGTTTTTCCTCTTCGGCGGTCTTCTTCGGTGGCCGTGCTCCTGCGCGAAAGAACCTTGGGCTCCCCCTCTGCCCCGGCGGTCAGCGGGAACCTCGCAAAGCAGTCGTGGGGAACTCGGTGGCGTTACGTTGCATTGATCCAGAGGTTAGTAGAAAATGCTGTCTGAACGAGGCAGCCCTGTCTCTGGACCCGGGCATCCACTCCGGAACCGGAATCAGCGGGAAGGGTGTGAAGAGCCAGGAGCCAGGCTCCCTAGAAATCCTTTTCGAGGATGGCAGAGGGTCTGGGGATGTGTCCCCAAAGACCTGTGGATGGGAATAGTGAAGCTGAAAGGCATAGTCTTGGCTGGCTTCTGAGGGATTGGGAGAAATAAATGAACAAACCAATGTTTGATAGCACTTGGGATTATATAGTCAACCATGTCTGTTTCTTTTTGTGTCTACTTAGTCAAGAAATCGAAATTTCAAAATACTGCCCTGCTAACAACATACTTCTCCTATCTGAAACACCCTGTTGAAAAGCTATCATTTACCTCCTAACTTACTTTGCAAAGTTGTCATTGCCTGTTCACTCCCAATAGGAGTGAAACAATGAAGTATAGAATCTAAGGTTTGTGATAGATCGCAAAACCATCTACACCCAATTTTTCAAGAAAATTAGAATCATACATGATCCCATAAAGATAAATGTTATATACATAGGTTTCCAGTCTTCTTTTTCGACGCATGCATGTGGGGATTTTTTCACAATAATTGAACTTTCCTCTATATTTTGCTTTGTAACCTGCATCTTTCACTTAAAGAATAATTTCCTACACTAATACATATTGTATTGTGAATGTTGGCATAGAATTCCATTGTATGCATATACCATAATTTATTGAAATAATCACTTATTAGGTTCCCAGAATATCAGTATTCTGACGTGACATATTTTTATCATTCCCTTGGAACAGAATNGTGAGAATTTAGTATTTACTATTGTATGCCACTGTTGTTCTGTAGTTGCTTGTTAGGCAACAAGTGAGTAACAACATATGTATGTATGTATTTCCCTTTTAACATCTTTAGGATCCATTCTATGCTAGATGTTTCTCTAATCACCCCTAACTCCAGAAACAAACGTTTTCATGTCTTTCGTATTTTCTCTGAGCAAAACTTGCTCTCAGAAAAATTAATTCATGCTAATATGAAAATTCAAGTCATTTAGCTTTCCCTCATGGTTCTTTAATTCATAATTAATAAGGTAATAACTATGAGACACATACTATTACCATGATATTTTTAGCCCTTGGGAAAACTGAGGCACAGGTGATTGCGGTTAAGTTGCCCAGAGTCACAGAGTTTGTAAAGAGTGCAACTTTAATCCAGACAAGTTAAGCTCCAGGAACTCTGTTCTAATCCTGTATTTTCTCATACTCATGATGATGGAATTCTGCTCCTTTACTCAACACTGTGTAGCATTAATGACAGAGGTCAGATGGAGAAAAACTATTTTGAGAAGAAATTCCTGAAATACAGAATGTAAAAATATTTTCCTAAGACCTTTGGGAAAGCTGGAGGCCTATATTTCTGCTGTGGTCCTTATCTCTACGCAGTCCAATCCTAAAAATACAAATGTAAGAATTTACCTTTCACTGTTAGCCATATGCCTCATGATTTTCTACTGAATATTCTTATAATTCAAAACCCTTCTTTAAAATTTTATAATCTATTTTATGTTCACTCAGCATGCAGTCATATATTAGCTTAGATTTCCTTCCCACAGGGTTGTTGGTATGATATAAAATTGCCTAATCTTGACTTGTAGAGTGAATAGTATGTGACTGGCATTTATTGATTTTTCCATTTGCTTAGGCTCACAATGTTTATTAATGTAAATTAAGCACTAATGTACAATTCACATTTTTTATATACTTGTAGCATAGAATTTTAACAATGAGATTATAATTTTAATATTAAAAGTATGCTTTATATGTGCCAGGGAAGTATAAAACAATTCTAATATGTTAAAGAAAATTATGTGATATAAGGATAAAAGGAGAGATCTTGGACATCAAAACAATTGTTTTCCAATGTTTGCTCCTCTTTTTACTTGTTGCTATGGGACCTGGAGCATGTAATTTAATTTATTTTAATTACAACCTTCTTTTTCTGTATAAGATATGTGTGTGTATGTGTGCATACACATATACAGGGACTGTAGTGGCCATGCCCCTCTGTCCATGGGATTTTCCAGGCAAGACTACTGAGTAGGTTGCCATGTCCTCCTCCAGGGAATCTTCCTGACCCAGGGATTGAACCCAAGTATCCTGTGGTTCCTGCATTGGCCGGTTTTATTGGCAATTCTTTATTGCTGAGCCACCTAGGAAGACCTATAAGACATCTAATAATTAATACTAATGGTGATGAATATAAACTGTTTTAATCACCTAAAAGATTTACTATTATAACAGAATTCCATTTATATAATTTGCTTCTTTTTTTTCCCCAAAAATAACTGTCATATTTATTGTTGACCTCTTCGTGGCTGTGATAGTGTTTCTTCTACTCTTACCACAATGCTATGAGATTAGAAATCAACTACAAGAAAAAAAGTGCAGCATAAGTTGCTTGTATATTTTTGAGATTAGTTGTTTGTCAGTTGCTTCATTTGCTATTGTTTTCTCCCATTCAGAAGGCTATTTTTTCACCTTACTTATAGTTTCCTTTGATGTGAAGAAGCTTTTAATTTTAATTAGATCCCATTTGTTTATTTTTGCTTTTATTTCCAGTATTCTGGGAGGTGGATCATAGAGGATCCTACTGTGATTTATGTTGGAGAATGTTTTGGCTATGTTCTCCTCTAGGAGTTTTATAGATTCTGGTCTTACATTTAGATCTTTAATCAATTTTTAGTTTATTTTTGTGTGTGGTGTTAGCTAGAAAAATAAACGACCCAATCAAAAAATGGGCCAAAGAACTAAATAGGCATTTCTCCAAAGAAGACATACGGATGGCTAACAAATACACTAAAAGATGCTCAACATCACTCAAAATCAGAGAAATGCAAATCAAGACCACAATGAGGTACCATTTCACACCAGTCAGAATGGCTGTGGTCCAAAAGTCTACAAGCAGTAAATGCTGGAGAGGATGTGGAGAAAAGGGAACCCTCTTACACTGTTGGTGGGAATGTAAACTAGTAGAGCCACTGTGGAAAACAGTGTGGAGATTCCTTAAAAAATTGCAAATAGAACTGCCTTATGACCCAGCAATCCCACTGCTGGGCATACACACCGAGGAAACCAGAATTGAAAGAGACACATGTACCCCAATGTTCATTGCAGCACTGTTTATAATAGCCAGGACATGGAAACAACCTAGATGTCCATCAGCAGATGAATGGATAAGAAAGCTGTGGTACATATACACAATGGAGTATTACTCAGCCATTAAAAAGAATAAATTTGAATCAGTTCTAATGAGATGGATGAAACTGGAGCCTATTATACAGAGTGAAGTAAGCCAGAAAGAAAAACACCAATACAGTATACTGACACATATATATGGAATTTAGAAAGATAGTAATGATGACCCTGTATGTGAGACAACAAAAGAGACACGGACATATAGAACGGACTTTTGGCCTCTGAGGGAGAGGGAGAGGGTGGGATGATTTGGGAGAATGGCATTGAAGCATGTATACTATCATGTAAGAAACGAGGTGCCGGTCTATGTTCGATGCAGGATGCAGGATGCTTAGGGCTGGTACATGGGGATGATCCAGAGAGACGTTGTGGAGTGGGAGGTGGGAGGGGGATTCGGGATTGGGAGCTCGTGTACACCTGTGGTGGATTCATGTAGATGTATGGCAAAGCCAATAGAGTATTGTAAAGTAAAATAAAGTAAAAAAAAAAAAAAAAAGATAAAATAAAGTAAAAAAAAAAGAACTCATTGAGAAATAAATTCTTGTGAAAAATAGAGTTTTCAAATATGAAAAAAAAAGGAAAAAGTGCAAAATGCACAAACACATGGAGGCAAAACAATATGAAACTAAACAACCAATGGATCACTGTGTAAGTCAAAGAGGAAATAAAAAATACTTAGATGAAAATGAAAATGAAAAGAAGACAATTCAAAAACGATGGGAAGCAGCAAAAGCAGTTCTAACAGGGACATTTACAGCAATACAAATTTACCTCAGGAAACATGAAAAATCTCAAATAAACAAACAACATAACTTTATGCCATAAGCAAGTAGAGAAAGAAGAACAAACAAAAACCAAAGTTCACAGAAGAAAAGAAATCATAAAGATTAAGGCAGAAGTAAATGAAATAGAGACTTCAAAAGCAATGGAAAAATATCAATGAAACTAAAAACTGGAAAAGATAAATAAAAAATGAAAATAAAAACTTTGAAAAGATAAACAAAATTGATAAACCTTTAGTAAGACTCATCAAGAAACAAAAAGGGAGAAGGCTCAAATCGATAAAATCAGAAGCAAAAAATAAGTTATAATGGACAGCACAGAAATATAAAGGATCACAGAAGACTACCATGAGCACTATATGCCAGTAAAATAGATAAACTAGAAGAAAGGGCAAATTTTTAGAAAGGTACAATTTCCTAAGACTGAACCAAGAAAAAAATAGAAAATATTAGGTTGGTATAAAAGTCATTGTAGTTTTATATTGTTGAATGTTGCCATTTAATATCAAGATTGCTGTTTGGTTTTTCAGCCGCTCAGTTGTGTTTGACTCTTTGTGACCGCATGGACTGCAGCATGCCAGGCTTCCCTGAATATTGGGATATATTCTTAAATAAATGTGGTTATGATATACATCATTTTAATGCACATTTCTTGCTTTATTTTTTCCTAATGATTTATTGCTTGCTTATTTTAGACTATGGAAATAATGCTAGACAAAACAAATTTGAGTGATTGTTTTATTCGGGTTCTAAATGAATCATAAAGCAGCAGAGATAACTTGCAACTTCAGCAACACATTTGGGCCAGGAACTGCTAATGAATGTACAATGCAGTGATGATTCAATAGGTTTTACAAAGGAGACGAGAGCCTTGAAGATGAGGAGTATAATGGCTTCACAAAAGAAGTTGACAATGACCAATTGAGAGCAATCATTTAACCTGATCCTCTTACAACTACAGAGAAGTTACCAAAGAACTCAACAGCAACCATTCTATGGTTACTTAACATTTGAAGCAAATTGGAAAGGTGGAAACACTGGATAAGTGGGTGCCCCATGAGATGACAGCAAATCAATAAAATCGTTATTTTGAATTGTTGCCTTCTCTTATTATAAGTAACAATGAACTTTTCTCAATCAGATTATGACATGCAATGAAAAGTTGATTTTATACCACAACCAGTGATGATCAGCTACTGGTTGGACTGAGAAGAAGCTCCAAAGCATTTCCCAAAGCTAAACTTGCACTAAAAAAAGGTCATGATCACTTTTTGGTGGTCTGTTGCCCGTCTGATCCACTATAACTTTCTGAATCTCAGTGAAACTATTACATCTGAAGAGTATGCTCAGCATATTGATGAGACATACTGAAAACTGCAGTGCCTGCAGACAGCATTGATCAAAAGAATGGGCCCAATTCTCCACAACAATACCCAACCACATGTTGCATAACCAATGCTTCAAAAGTTGAATGAGTTGGGCTACAGTTTTGCCTCATCCACCATGTTCACCTGAACTCTTGCCAACTGACTATCATTTCCTCGAGCATCTTGACAACCTTTTTCAGGGAAAATGCTTCCACAACCAGCAGGAGGCAGAAAACACTTTCTAATAGTTCATCAAATCTCAAAGCACGGATTTGTACAGTGTAGGAGTAAACAAGGCAAGTAGTAAATTGCCTTATTTCTCATTGGCAAAAATGTGTTGATTGTAATGGTTCCTATTTTTATTAATAAAGATGTGTTTGAGCTTATTTATAATGATTTGTAGTTCTGTCTGAAACTATAGAGTTGGACACGACTGAGTGACTGAACTGAACTGAAATGATGATTACTTTTGAATCAATCTATTATGAACAGACCAATTACAAGTACTGAAACTGAATCAGTGATTTAAAAACTCTCAAGAAGCAAAGATCTAAGACCAGATCGTTTCACGGATGAATTCTTCCAAACATTTGAAGAGTTAACACCTATCCTTCTGGAACTATTCCAAAAAATTGCATAAGAAGGAACAATTTCAAACTCATACTATGAGACGACCATCATTTTGATGCCGAATCCAGAAAAAGATATGATACACAAAAAGAAAACCACTGACCAGTATACTATGCAAAAATTCTCAACAAAATACCAACAGACTCCAACAATACATTAAAATGATCATACTCCATGATCAAGTGGAATTTATCCCAGGAATGTAATGATTTTTCAATATCAACAAGTCAATCAATATGATATGCCATATTAACAAGTTGAAGAATAAAAAAACATCTGATCATCTTAAAACATTATTTTATAAAATTAATTATACATTTATGATTAAGAAAAAAAAAAGCTCTTCATAAAATTGGCTTAGAAAGAATGTAACTCACAATAAAGTCCTTACCTGACAAACCCTCAGCTAACATCATACTCAACAGTGAAAAGCTGAAAATATTTCCGCTGCGATTAGGAACAAGACAAGGATGCCCACTCTTTCCAATTTCATCATACATGGTTTTAGAAGTCTTAGCTGTGGCCATCAGAGAAGAAAATAAATAAACAGTAATAAAAATTGAAAAATAAGTAAATCTGTCATTTTTTGCAGATGACATGATGCTATATATAAAAAATTCTAAAGATATTACCAGAAAACTACTAGATGTCATCAATGGATTCAGTAATGTTGCTGGACACAAAACTAATATACAGAAATCTGTTGTATACTCTACAAGCAAAATACTAGATAAGCAAAATATCAGAAAATTAAGGAATAATCCCATTTTTCATTGCATCTGAAAGAATAGAATACCTCCCTGAGGAAGCAGAGGACCTGTCCTATGAAAACTATATGATGCTGATAAAAGAATTCAAAGATGCCACAAAGAGATGGAAAGATATACTGTGTTCTTAGATTGGAAGATCAATATTTTTTAAATGTACTACACAAGGTGATCTGCAATTCTGTGCAATTATCAAATTACTAATGAAATTTTTCACCTAATTTTAATTTTTATTGAAACAAAAAAAATCACAAACAATCTTGGAAAAGAAAAATGGAGCTAAAGGAATCAGGTTCCCTGACTTCAGACTATACTACAAATCTACAGTAATCAAATTAGTATTGTGCTGGCACAGAAACAGACATATAGATCAAAAAGCAGGATAAAAAGTCTGGAAAGAAATCCATGCATCTATGATCAACTAATCTACAATAAAGGAGATAAAAAATACAATGCAGAAGACAGTCTCTTCAATAAGTGATACTGGGAAAACTGGACAGTTACATGTAAAAGAGTGAAATTAAAATATTCTCTAATAGCATATACAAAAATAAACTCAAAATGAATTAAAGACTTATATGTAAAATTGGATACTATTAATATAAAACTTCTAGAGAAAAGATAGGCAGAACTCTCTTTGCCATAAATCACAGCAATATGTTCTTGGGTCATTCTCCTGTATTAATGGAAATAGAAACAAAAGTAAACCAGTGGGACTTAAATCACACTTAAAACTTTTTGCACAGCAAAGGAGACCATAAGCAAAATAAAAAGATCACCTATGCACTGGGAAAAATATTTACAAATTATGCTACCAAAAAGGGATTAATTTCTAAAATACACAGTTTAATTTAAAATACCATCCAATCAAAACAATACACAGAAAACCTAAACAAACTTTTCTCCAAAGAAAGCACAGATGGCCAACAGAGCACATGAAAAGATACTCAATATCACTAATTTATTACAGAAATGCAAATCAACACTGATTTGCTTTGAGGTATCACCCAACTCGTCAGGATGATCATCATTAAAAAGTCTACAAATAACAAATGTTGGAGAGAGTATGGAGAAAAATGAACCTTCATACATACCTCTTCATTTGTAGAGCTCAGCTGGTTCAAATAATCTGCTTAAAACTAGATACATGAGGCTTATTAGGGTAATTATTCCCATTTGATTTCATTTAGAGATACCATTATTCCTACTGAAATCAGGAAGCCCAATTCTATGTTATTATTGCCCATTGTCATCTCCAAATTACAGAGGAGACTCACTACAAATCTTTTTATGGATAGGATACCTCAGAAAAACAAAAACATATTTCTTAGTGTTTTGAGACACTCAGATCAGTTATAACATACCCATCTCACTAAGACTTCAGACTCCTTCCTCTTCTATAGTGTGCCAAGAAGTCTACCGTTTTATGCTGATTAATTGCAGGTAACTGGTTAGCCCAGGTTTCAATATGCTAAAGGAACTATTAAATACACTTTTAACTTTTGGGGCCAACAAATTAAATGTCAAATACTAGACTAAAACTGCTGTTTTGATAAATTTGGTCCTGTTAAATATAATACCCTTAGATGTGGTAAGATCTCACAATTTTATTTAGTGCATAGGCTCTCTCCTGTAGAGACTGCATTTCATACTCTGGATACTGAGTCCAGAGGCACTGATGGGGAGTATTTTAGGAAAACAAGCATCCTATTGGGAGAAACTGCCCAAGATCAACTCATTAATGATTTTTTTAAATAAAGAATTCTAGTTTCCTTAGAAAGTGGGAGAAGATCTTCTTCTGCTCAAAGTGGATTTTAAAAACATGTTACAAATAGATGTCCAGTTTTGTTTGTATGTACCAAAATGCCCCCAACACAAGCCTTCAACCCCTGCTTACCTCCAAGCAATGACTTATTCCAAGCCTAAGAGTCTTGGGGTTAGAAATTGCTTTTTAAACTGGCTCTGCAACTCTTAACCCACACAATCTGATTTATAGCCGAGTCTTTTGGCAGGCATTTATTGCAGCCATGAAATATGAGTTTGTTTTAAGACTATTATGGAGCTTTCCAGCATTCCTAACTATATTTGCTGTTTTGAATTAAAGGTCTTTTAAATTACTAGTATTATTGTTGTTGTTTTAAGTTCTCCAGCACAGAGATAGGCATTTTACCTCACAGCTTTGTAATTGGTACAGTTTTCATGTTTATCAAGATGGAATCAACACTTGATCACACAAACCTTTGCCTTCCATTAGTACTACAACTCAACATACTCTACCTGGAGGGAGGTTTAAAGGTTTGCCACTTATGCATTCCCACAGGACTCTGCACTTACTAGGACTCAGCGCTTATTTTAATGCTTTGTCTTTATTATCTTGGAATTTTAAGCAAGTTTTAAGTGGGGGGGGTGGGGGCAGCATTATTTCATTGAGTACAAAAAATTATGTGGACAGCCAGCTATGGACAGTGACAATTTGAGTAAGTCTGGTGTCAGGGAATAACAGATTATCACTGTTCCACTTTCGCAAACAAGTATATCATCCATGTGTTCAACTATTAGATGATCAGTCTGGTTCCAGGATTTCATCTGAGCTTGCCCTTCTTGGTGGCACATTTTCAATTATCTACTCTATCTCTCAGGACTTTGTGCACTCAGATGGTTCAATTGAAAGGCTTTCAATGAAGAGATTATTTATAAAAGTGTGAACAAACTTTAGGGAAGCAACAAAGGGGACTGAGTTTTCTAGAGACTGTCAGTAGTCAAAGATATCTTCCATCAATAAATTATGGTCATAGAGGGACACAGACACTTATAGGTAACACAGGTAAAATAACCCTGGATTGGAATAGAAATAAATTGACTTCTTCCTCAATAAAACCCAAGTCAAAGCTGGCCTGCAAAGAAATCCATGTGACACTATTCATAGCAGTCAGACAATCCAAGTAGAGGACTGAAAACAAAATCTGGTCTACCAGGGCAAGAGGGAAAAAAAAAAAAAAAAGGCACAATATATTTAAATTAATGCTCCCTGAAATCTCTGTCTGATCTAAAAATTAGGAATACTACAGTATGGAAAGGAGTCTTCCCCAGTGGGTCAGTGGTAAAGAATCCACCTTTCAATACAGGAAACACAGGATATGCAGATTTGATTCCTAGGTCAGCAAGATGCCCTGGAGGAGGGAATTGCAACCCAGTCCAGTATGCCTGAGAAATCCCATGGATAGAAAAGCCTGGTGGGCTACAATTCATGGGGTCACAAGAGTCAGATATGATTGAGAATGTACACACATACACGCACAGCTTGGAAGAGCTACAAAAAGTATAAGGAAGAGAAATAATACATTAGTTAATTACTCTCAGAATATTGCTTTAATCTATGATTTTGCATTTAATATGTTGGCCCAAGCACTGGAGAGTTTAATATTTAAAAGTTTGATTTTTAACATATTGAAGCATAGAATAAAAAATGACCTATAGTGAATAAAGCTAAGATGTTGTGGGTAAGATTTATTTCATTCAATTTTTGTATGGATATATTTTAAATTTATTGGACTATTTTAAGCTTTTGGTGGTTATCAAAGGATTATTTATGTATATTTACATGTATATTTAAAACTNAAGATGTTGTGGGTAAGATTTATTTCATTCAATTTTTGTATGGATATATTTTAAATTTATTGGACTATTTTAAGCTTTTGGTGGTTATCAAAGGATTATTTATGTATATTTACATGTATATTTAAAACTCATGTCAAAATAGGTTTATCCTTTTGTTTTTGTTTTATTCTTGTTATTAAAATGGTTTAATTCTTTTTGTGTTTTAAAATTTTATTTCTGTATTCTTTTCATGGATATCAGGAATATAGTTGCTTAATAATCTTATAATTTATATTACCTCAATATTGTTATTGTAAATTTTCTGCTAAAAATGTTTAATCACTAACACTAAAGTAAGTTATGTCTGACTCTTGAGGTGCCATGGACTGTAGCCCACCAGACTTCTCTGTCCATCACATTTTCCAGGCAAGAATACTGGAATGGGTTGCCATTTCCTACTCCAGGAGATTTTCTGCACCCAGGGATTGATTAAACCCAGGTCTCTCGCATTACAGGGAGTCTCCTGCATTTTCGGGTGGATTCCTTATCAGCTGAGCCACCAGAGAAGCTCCAATGTAATAAATGCTTTTTATGTGATGAAGAGGAACTGGAAAAGTCAGTTGATGTAAATTTTATAGGGGCAAGTGATTGAGATATCTTCCTTTTCTTTGGGCTTCCAGAATTAATCTGTTGTTATTTCTTAGAAACATGCTCACAAAAAGAAGTAAAAAATAAGAGTCACTAAATTTTTATTTATTTTTATTATGGTTTTCAATGTAGATAGTATCATTAATGGATTATATTCATAGAAATGATTTTTCAGTTTTTTAATCAAATGTAAATAATCTAAAGAAGCACTGTTCAAATCTGGATAGATGATGGAGGGAAACAAAGTGTACAGCTTTCAAAGAGTTGAACATATATATATAGACTCATAAATACTGGTAAATTTGTGCATCAACAAAATAAACAAGCCCCAAATGTCCTCAAACACGGACTAGGTTTTCTACAATGTAAAGTGGCAGTTATGGTTAATAAATTGAATAAAGAAATTTATACCAGGAATTGTTACAAATAGACAGTTTTCTGCTATTTAAATTCATTAAGCATATAAAATAGAAGAAAAAAATTGGAAATTAATTACTGTAAAATAAAACCAACCTCATTTTGAAATTACTTTAAAAAAGAATTACTTAGGAGGAAGCCAGGGAACATGCACATTTATAGATTTTCATTACGTTCTGAATTTAAAAATGGCTTTCACCGAATTTCCTGGGTTCTTGAGGAGCCTGGTGGGCTATAGTCCGCAGGGTCACAAGGAGTTGGACAGACTAAATGACTAACATTGTTTCCTTCTAATACTCAAGTAGCAAATCAGGAGCTTACAAAAGATCATTAATGTGTCAGGCAATGAAACTTTCCCAAGATATAGAAATGCTTTCAATGAAATTGTGGTACCTAGTGCCCATCTATCTACTTCATATACTCAGTAAAGAAGTATGTCAGCAAATACTGATGACAACCAAAAATTACTACTCCCAAGTCCTTTAGAAAGGAAGAGAAAGTTATAAAAGAGTAACTACTGTAGAAGCAAGGAGGGCAGAGGTAAACACAAAAAACTGATAAACTGGAAATAACATAGATCATGATCCTAAGTATAAGATTAGGCTTGTGCCACTGTGGTTTAGATTGAATATCATTGGAATTATAATATGTGGTCCTGGCTATAGTGAGCCAGAGTTAGCCAAAATAGCCTTCATCAGTTAATATTTTGGTCAAGTATCTCACAAGTCATCAGTTCAGTTCAGTCACTCACTCGTGTCCGACTCTTTGCAACACCATGAATTGCAGCACACCAGGCCTCCCTGTCCATCACCAACTCCTGGAGTTCACTCAAACTCACATCCATTGAGTCAGTGATGCCATCCAGACATCTCATCCTCAGTCATCCCTTTTCTCCTCTTGCTCCCAATCCCTCCCAGCATCAGAATCTTCCAGTCAGTCAACTCCTTGCATGAGGTGGCCAAAGTACTGGAGTTTCAGCTTTAGCATCAGTCCTTCCAAAGACCACCCAGGACTGATCTCCTTTAGGATGGATTGGTTGGATCTCCTTGCAGTCCAAGAGACTCTCAAGAGCTTCTCCAACACCACAGTTCAAAAGTATCAATTCTTCAGCGCTCAGCCATCTTCACAGTCCAACTCTCACATCCATACATGACCACTGAAAAAACCAAAGCCTTGACTAGATGGACCTTTGTTGGTAAACTAATGTCTCTGCTTTAAATATGCTATCTACGTTGGTCATAACTTTCCTTCCAAGGAGTAAGCGTCTTTTAATTTCATGGCTGCAATCACCATCTGCAGTGATTTTGGAGCCCAAAACAATAAAGTCTGACACTGTTTCCACTGTTTCCCCATCTATTTCCCATGAAGTGATGAGACCAGATGCCATGATCTTCGTTTTCTGAATGTTGAGCTTTAGGCCAACTTTTTCACTCTCCACTTTCAGTTTCATCAAGAGGTTTTTCAGTTCCTCTTCCCTTTCTGCCATAAAGCTGGTGTCATCTGCATATCTGAGGTTATTGATATTTCTCCTGGCAATCTTGATTTCAGCTTGTGCTTCTTCTAGCCCAGCGTTTCTCATGATCTATTCTGCATATAATTTAAATAAGCAGAGTGACAATATACAGCCTTGATATACTCCTATTCCTAGTTGGAACCAGTCTGTTCCATGTCCAGTTCTAACTGTTGCTTCCTGACCTGCATATAGGTTTCTCAAGAGGCAGGTCAGGTGGTCTGGTGTACCCATCTCTCTCAGAATTTTCCACAGTTTATTGTGACCCATACAGTCAAAGGCTTTGGTATAGTCAATAAAGCAGAGATAGATGTTTTTCTGGAACTCTCTTGCTTTTT
>SJYV01045336.1:951523-973147 GCA_006410875.1 Neotragus pygmaeus
GAAGGCTTTCTTATGTCTCCTTGCTCTTCTTTGGAACGCTGCATTCAGATGCTTATATCTTTCCTTTTCTTCTTTGCTTTTTGCTTCTCTTCTTTTCATAGCTATTTGTAAGGGCTCCCCAGACAGCCATTTTGCTTTTCAGCATTTATTTTCCATGAGGATGGTCTTGATCCCTGTCTCCTGTACAATGTCAGTACCCTCAATCCCTACTATACTCATCAGGCATTCTATCTATCAGATCTAGTCCCTTAAATCTATTTTTCACTTCCATTGTATAATCATAAGGGATTTGATTTAGGTCATACTTGAATGGTGCTAAAGCTGAAACTCCAGTTCTTTGGCCACCTCATGCGAAGAGTTGACTCATTGGAAAAGACTCTGATGCTGGGAGGTATTAGGGGCAGGAGGAGAAGGGGACGACAGAGGATGAGATGGCTGGATGGCATCACTGACTCGATGGATGTGAGTCTGAGTGAACTGTTGGAGTTGGTGAGGGACAGGGAGGCCCGATGTGCTATGATTCACAGGGTCGCAAAAAGTCAGACACGACTGAGTGACTAAACTGAATTGAACTGAACTGAATGGTCTAGTGGTTTTCCCTACTTTCTTCAATTTAAGTCTGAATTTGGAAGTAAGGAGTTCATGATCTGAGCCAAAGTCAGCTCCCATTCTTGTTTTTGACTGTATAGAGCTTCTCCATCTTTGGCTGCAAAGAATAAAATCAATCTGATTTTGATGTTGACCATCTGGTGATGTTCATATGTAGAGTCTTCTCTTGTGTTGTTGGAAGAGGGTGTTTGCTATGACCAGTGCATTATCTTGGCAAAACTCTATTAGCCTTTCCCCTGCTTCATTCTGTATTCCAAGGCCAAATTTCCCTGTTACTCCAAGTGTTTCTTGACTTCCTACTTTGAGTATTTTTCTTCATGAAATTATTATTTCATTTAGTAACTAATAACTGAGGGTTTATTCTTTTCTAAGCATTACCCTAGGTATAAGAAGAAAACAATTAAAATTTATCCAGAGTCTTTGACCTCAGGAAACTTAGGTTAAGTAAAACAAAACAAAATAAAACACTTCTATTTAGCAAATGTAAAAAAAAAAAAAAGATCAAGTCCTAAATGATTATAAATGGTACCTATAATAAGGAATAGTTCAAATTCAGTGATAATTTAAAGAAGTTATTGTAGTTGCTTTTCCTGTCATTAGAATCAGGGCAGTGGCCATGGCATCTTTTTTTCTAAAAATTGATTCAGTTCTCTCTTGATCTGATTGCTACCACTTTGCTTTTATTACTGACTTACACAGTTTGTTACTTATGTCAACTACCGTTTTGTGTAATGGAATTTTTTTGAATTGCCTATAGGCTACACTTGTATTTAATTTCAATGCATGAATTTTTATTTTTAAATGAGTTATACCTCCTAGCAGATCTTTTTTTTTTTTTTTCCTCCTCAGATTTTGGGATTTATTTTTTTTCATTTCTGCAAGATCTTATATATTGACCACTTTTTTTTCTAAGTCATTTTAAGCTTTTAAGAGTGAAGCATAAGCATGCAATTAAGAGCAATGAAGCACAAAATTGCTCATGCAAGAAATATCATCATTTTCCTTGTGCATCTGAAAATAAAGGGATTTAAGCTGTTCAATCATGAGCTAACCAGTGGGATGAGGGCACACAATCATGTGCAACCTATCATTACATTTTAACAATTTTAGCAGAGAGTTTAGTACTCACAAACTGGTAAACATTCACTTGTTAATATATTTTTACTCTTACTACATATGTTCTTATTTTTATGTACGTTGTGCTTTTGGCTGTTGTCCATCTATATTCTGTGTGTCATAGAGCTTTTTCAAGGGAGATTAATAACATATGAAAAGAGGAAAGAAGTGGGCAAGGAGCCTGTAAATCATCTTCATTCCTAGTTTCCTGCCATCTGTTTAAGGTCCACCAGATTCAATAGCTGAACTAGAGTAGAGCCCAGTTTAGACTCTGGCCCACTAGACTATGAAATTTTCCTTATTAAAAAGCTGCATCCTCAATTACTTTTCACTTAAATAGACAATGGAATATATTCTCATCCTCTATAACCACTCTTTTCTGTATTTTTTTGTTATTAGAAGCTCATCACCACAATTACTGAATATTAGTACTCACCTTTTACAGTCTCTGCTTTTGAAAGCTCCATTCTGAGTCACAGTCAGCTCTATTCCTGATTCCTTCATGGTTTCTTTTCATGTATTCCACATTTTCCTATTATTTTACATATAATTGAGAATAATCACGAAGAATTATTATCATAGAAGAACTGATAGAATTTTTTCTATTTGGATAAATGTCAGATGACAGGTGTATAAATTATTGTGCATACTGTAAATCAACAAATGCTTATTCATTTTTATGAAGGCAACATATTGTTGGTCAGTTTGAATAAATTGGCATAATATTGATGATATTCCTTTCCCCTTCCCTTTGTTTGTATTATTTCCACACTGTTATCATTGATCCTTCCTCTGCCCCTCCAGCCCAACAAAATTTACAAGATCTATTTCAAATTCCATTTCTTCCATGAAGCTTTCCCAAGAATTTCAATCAATCTCAACCTTTTCAAATCCTGACTACCAATAAAACTTAATACACACTTATTGGTTAATTTTCTAAAATTTTATCATTTAAAAATATACATGATTGAATTTTTAAGAATACAATACCATTTTGAAAAATAAAATTTATTTTAAAATGGAAAAAATTATGTCATTGAAAGAGCAGAATTAAGGTCTTGAGATAAAAATCTTCTTCCCAGGCAGACCAGGAGAACTTTGGACAGTCTTGGGTAATGCCTGTCATTCCAGTTAAACTATTAAGAGCTCTTATTTTTCACAGAAAGAATCTGACTTGGATGGCAATTTATATGTACATAGTATCAGTAAGTTAGTTTCTTTTTTAAAAATTTATTTACATATGGCTGCACTGGGTCTTCATTTCTAAGTTGGCTTTCTCATGGGCTCTGTAGTTGCAGCACATGGACTTAGCCACACTGCAGCATGTGGACTCTTCCTTGACCAGGGATCAAACCTGTGTCCATTGCATTCAGAGGTGGATTCTTAGCCATTGAACCACAGCGAAGTCCCATCAATGTTAATTTCATATAGTAGTTACATCATCAGTGGGGATACATCCATCATTAGTCACTGCATGCTTGCTAGAAACTAGACCTGGACACTGTAGTGATGGTACAAGAAACACGTGGTAAAGAACTCAAGCATTTAGGTTGATAAAAGCAGCTCAGTTAATATTGTCAGGCTATAATAGCACACACAAATAAAGGAAAAGATGTATTTGCTTTTTGCCTTGAAATATTCCTATATGAAAGGAATATAAAACAGGCTCCGTTAGGGTGCAAGAAGGGATGGCTGAATAGTTGGAGCAATTTTTGTAAGCATTCTCAGTGGGAGTAGAGTTTAAATCTCTCCTTCATTGCACACAATCTCTTGCATCCTCCTGTGCACTTCACTTTATGGCTAGGAAGTTCCAGGAAACAAAGTTACATAATCCATTTCAGGTTCATTTTAGGCAGTATCTGAAAGGTCTCTTGGTAATTCTGTTTGCAAACTTTTTTATGTCTATCTTAATAAATAGTATTTAAAATGACTTTAAGTGAACACATATTGTGTAGTTATTTAATATCTTTTTTAATGGCTTCTGTAGACCTCAGTATGAGAATTTCTCTGATTTTGAATGTATTCCATGAATTATGATATTACATTCTGCCCCAAACATGAGCCCATTATTCAGTTCTGATAACTAAATCTCTTCTATGGACGCAGATTATAGAGAACATGAAACTTCAGAAATGTCTAGAGATTTGATGGTGCATGTAGATTGTATTTACTTTGGGAAGTCCTACCTGATCTCTCCCAGCTTTGCTTAATTATCTCTATCAGTTAAGATATTTTCAGCTATATGAAATAGAAATTACAATTTAATTGTGATTAAAAGAAAAACTGATAAAAAAAAAAGAAACCTTGTGTAGGACAGAATCAGCTTCTCAAGAGCCAGGATCTTTCATCTTTCTTTCCCACCATCCTCAGCATTGGGATTTTCAAACTGGGGCTGATGCCCTAATGATCAAAACACTGCTGAAGTTCCTTTTACCATGCATTCAAATAGCCCATTTGGCAAAGGGGAAAAGAGACAGCCCAATATATTTTTATCAGAAAAGATCCTTCCCCAGGTCCTCAAAAGCAAATTTTATATTTGTCTCATTAGCCACAGTTATGTCACATAACCATGCTGACCCAGTCACTTGCAAAAGAAAAAGCACTGTTATTCCAGGTGCTGGGAATCATTCTTTCCAGGAGCTGGGAAAGGACAACTTTCTCTGAGAACATGAGTTATCAATTCCTGAAAAGTAGCCAGCTTCTTATATCAAGAAATAAGGAACTGATGGCTATTGAACAGGGTATCTGCAGCATCTGCCACACCTTCCAGTGTGCATCTATAGCATTTACCATGGTACCAGTCTGCTTTCGGTCTATGTGATTGTATATTTCACAAGAGTAAGGACTGGCTTATCTATTAAATCTCATAACTATAAGTGATCTCATTAAATGCACAAACTAATACCGGATATTACCTTGTAGTATAAATTGTCAATATGTTCTCAGGGTATATCAAACTGAAGTATCGGTGCTACTCTGTGGGCTATAGGAAATCTGAAAGTTCTTTTATAAACAGGACTAATTAACCATGGAAAAGCATAGCAAATCCTAATCTTTCTCTCTATGTTGCTTTTCTTAACTTTTTATTAAATTTCACCTTAGTATTTCTGCATTGCAAGTGTCAGCTTTAGTAATATATAAAGAACACTTTAAGATAAAATATATATGCATGCCTATTTACTGGAGACAGAGAAGGCAATGGCAACCCACTCCAGTACTCTGGCAAGTCCCATGGACGGAGGAGCCTGGTGGGCTGCAATCCATGGGGTTGCTCGTAGTTTGACACAACTGAAGCGACTTAGCAGCAGTAGCAGCAGCATTCAGTAGAGAGGGGTGTTCTACTTCGTCCTTATCATTTCTAAGCTGGGAAAATGCTATGTTACTTTTTTTCTTATCTATGATTAATAGAATAAATAATATCTACTTATACCTTACAAGGAACACTAGACCAATTAATTTCCATTCATGTGATGCTATTACAACATCTCTGAAAGACAGCTTAAGGCATAATATGTGTGTTTTTTTTTCTGTTTTGAAATAAATTAACACATCTGAAATGCTAACTTCCAAATTAAATTAAAAAAATAAAGTTCAGTCTATAAAAAGCATGCACTAAAATTAGGGAAAATTAGTGGAATATAAACACACACACACACACATACACACACACACACATATATATAGGTCATATGCATATAAAAATAAAGATATAATATTTTAGAAAAAATCATGCTTTAGTGTCCCTTGAGAAATGAAATGGAATTTTTATTCCTATAACTATATAAAAATAGCATAGAATAAAAAAACACATGTATTTCAGTCCCTGAAGCAGTTAAGTAAATATTCTATTTATATATATAGATGTGGATATTACCTTTAGTAAGGTACATCATTTACTCTAGAGTAGTACTTCTAATAGTGGCACTATTGACAGTTTGGGCTGGATAATAATCTCTTACAGCATTCTTGACCTCTACCCACTAGATGCTGGTAGCATCCTCCCAATTGTGACTATGAAAAATTGTCTCTAAATATTTCCATATGTCCTAAGAAGGGTGAGTTCATACCTAGTTGAGAACTACTACTATAGCTTAGCATAATTATAGAACTATACATTTTAAATTACAACAGGTTACAAATATGTAGGTTTGATAAGGCTGGCGGTTTTGAATTAGGTCATTAATACTAGAGCCATGTGCTATAGCAATTGAAGAAACACAATTGTGGTTTCAGATATCATCATCCTAAGTCTCTCTTCTGCAAAAGCATTTAACAGGTCATTTCCCTCCCACTACTGTAGTGGAAGAAAGAAAAATACTAATCCAACAAATAATCCAGTCTTTTACATTAAGTATTTCACTAAATTTTTGAATCAAAGAGTCAATTTCATCACAAAATTGATTTTCCTGAAGTGGAAAAGTTAACACACAGTTGGAATATTAAAAGAGAAGAGTATACAAAGCAGTTAAAGAACTTGGAAGAGAAGTAGATTTTTAAACATCATTCAGGAAAGTTTTTTTGTAGCACAGAAGATTGGAACTGGATGCAAAAAGAACAGAATTCCAGAAGATGAAACAAACTGTAAAACATATGCCCACTTGTGAGCTTCAAGTAATTCATTTGACAGGAACAAGGAAATATCAATAAGGAAAGATTGAAGTAGAAGCCAGAAAGGAAAACAAAAGTGGATTGGAAGATGCTTATATACCATGCCCTTGCCCTATGTTTTTAAACAGTTTGATAATGTAATTAGAAGTGTAATCTAGAAACGCTACTATTTCATATATGAGCATTTTAATATATAATGAGGAGGACTGAGGGTAAGGAAAACCATTACTAAATTATGAGAGAAATGATGAAGGTTCAAAATAAATCAGTAAAGATAAGGAACACAGAGTAAAACAGATTTTATTAAAGTGTCTATAAAAGAGATTTTTAGAGATAAGTCAAGAAGAAGGCAGATACAGATGGCTCAAGGCAAACTGAATTTTATGTTTTATTAGGGGTCAACTGAAGCATCTTGTTGCTATTAAGCAAAGGTGGTACACATAAGAAGGAAAAAAAATTGGGAGGTGATTAACAAATTCTGAAATTTATTTATCAAAGGCCCTTTGAAATATATAAAGAAATGTTCAATTTGTGGAAAACAATTGTAATGCTTGCTGCTGCTGCTGCTGCTAAGTCACTTCAGTCATGTCCGACTCTATGCGACCCCAGAGACGGCAGCCCACCAGGCTCCCCTGTCCCTGGGATTCTCCAGGCAAGAGTACCGGAGTGGGTTGCCATTGCCTTCTCCAATGCTTGAAAATGAAAAGTGAAAGTGAAGTCACTCAGTCGTGTCCGACTCTTAGTGACCCCATGGACTGCAGCCCACCAGGCTCCTCCATCATCTTCCAGGCAAGAGTACAGAGTAGGCTGCCATTGCCTTCTCTGAATGCTTGCTAAGAATGCCTAAATATTCAGTTACAAATATAAAGATAGGTGACTAGAGATTGTAGAATCAATCACAACTAAGTTTAGTTTTAGAATGCTGTAGAAGCTTCAACACTTAAATAGAGGATTTATCAACAGAAACCTGAAAAGAATAGCTTTTTTTTGCATTTAAATTATACATTTTTTCAATTTTTAACAACTATCTGATATTTTATTTAAAATTGGATCACATCAAATGAAATACATCTGTACACATCTGTCATAGAGAACTGCATGATGTACACAGGCAAAAATGCAGATATGATGCAATATTTTCATACCAAAATTCAAGATATGAATTAGTAAGAAAACACAGTAAAATTAAAGGTTGGGATAACTTTATTTTCTATAAAAATTTTTTTCATCATTTCTTTCCTGTGTCAGAGTAATAAAAGAACCAAAGAACACGTTCCACAGAAGGTAAGGTAGGAAACCATCTCAATAAAGAAGCTGAAAAGAATTGCTTCCATGGTACACTTGCTACAGGTGCATAAAACTGGGAAGGTGGAAGAGTATCTCCCGAATGTGTTAGTTGAAGTCATTAGTGATCTCAGTGCAAGTGGTTACTGTGGAAAAGTGAGGCCTGACTCAAGATGCTTGAGGATATAGAAGGAAGAGAGAGAATCAAGAGTACTTATAGAAGGGAACTGTGGCAGGCAGGATGATGATCACCCAAAGATATCCACGGGCTTCCCTGCTGGCTCAGTGGTTAAGAATCTGCCTGCCAATGCAGGAGATAGGAGTTTAATCCCTGGGTTTGGAAGATTCCCTGGAGAAGGAAATGGCAGTCCACTCCAGTATTCTTGCCTGGAAAATCCCATGGACAGAAGGGGCTCTCCCATGCAAAGAGTCGAACATGACTTAGCTACTAAACAGCAACAAAAGATATCCATGCTGTAATCCCCAGAACCCATGAGTATAGATCACACGGAAAAGGAACATTGAGGTTGCAGGCAAAATTAAATGATCTAATTAGCTGACCTTAGAAAGAGTGAATAGCCTGGATGATTCAGGTGATTTCAATTTAGTAATGAGCGTCTTAAAAGCTGAAAAAGGGTAGAAGAGGTCAAAATCAGAGGGAGATGTAACCATAGGAGAACTGTCAGGAAGACGTGGCATAGATCAAGGTAAGGTGTCATGTTGTTGCTGTTCAGTTGTTAAGTTGTGTCCGACACTGCGACCCCATGGACTGGAGCATGCCAGGCTTCCCTGTCCTTCACTGTCTCCCAGAGTTTGCTCAAATTCATGTCCATTGAGTCAGTGGAGATAACAACACAAATTTATTATCTTTTAGTTTTATAGGAATACAAATCCAACACAGATTTCACTACCCTAGTAGCTTTTCCAGCTTATAGAAGCCACCCACATTCCATAAAATAAAGCTTAAGTTTAAACCTGCGCTGGACTTTATTCCTCTACAAATATAAGATAATCACTTTGTGTTGTTTTCAGCCACCAACTTTGTGCTAATTATTTTAGCAGCAATGGAAAACTACTGTAGGAATCTTAGCAAGAAGAAACACTTTTTTCCTCAAAATTTTTTTATTCATTTAAAAAAATATTTACTGAACTGTTCTACCAGTTGCAGATATAATTGTGAATGATACAGATAAAAATCCCTCTTTTTTACATTACATTCATTAAAGGACTTTACATTCATTAAATGAATTAGAGTATGTGGCATATTGTGTGTTAATCAGTACTGAGACAAACAAAGAAACAGCAAATGGGACTGCTTATAATGGGATACAAGTGAAGTTGCTAAGTCTTCATTGAAAGTTGGGTATTTAAACAATTGAAGTAGTAACGCAGTCTATGTATATGTCTGGGTTAAAAACAAACCAGGAGAAAGAAACCACAGTCTCCATAGGAAAATCATAACTGACTTAGGGGCAACTGGAGTGAAGTCAGTCAAAGGTGATGAGCAACACGAGAAAAAGATTTTACCCATCACAGTAGCAATGACTGATTATTATGACTCAGAATAAAATTCTTTGCAATGTTTTATGTAAATGACATAATTTGACTTGCATTTTAAAGGAGTTCTGAATATGTTTTTGAAAATAAATGATCACAAGCTAGGGCTTGAGACAGAGATCAGTTGGTAAGCATTTTTTCATAATCTGAGAAATAAATAATGGTGATTTGGATCTACATTCTAGCAGTGATCATGTGAGGAGATGCTGCTTTTGGAAAAAAAATTTAAATGAGTCTCCTGGACTGGCTGTGGAGTTTGAAGGAAATAGAATTGAGGACGAATCCATGGGACATTTTAATGTAATACCTTTGGTAATACTGAGGGGTCAATGGGAAGACAACAAAAGAATTAACAAATATAGAATCAGACTGTTACTAATAATCACGAGATACTTATTGATAACTTCCAAATACAAAACCTCATTTGATAATTATAAATACTCTCTGGCATTGTTTAGAATTATCATCCTCATTTTACAAATGAAACATATTAAAGTAAGGGAGGTTAATTGACCAGCTCAAAGCTATCATTATCTAGTGAAAGAGTCAGATCAGGTTTACATGGTGCCAATAAACCTCTTTTGTGTAGCAATAATTATGCTTAAGAGTTTCTGTGTTGTTACTGTTCTCTCATTCTTGCCATTTGGAGAGCAAGTTCCACATTAAGAGTAAAATTAAACAAAATAAATGCCTTTGGTAAAAATTACATTGGGACTATCTTCAAGTTTTTGTGTATATAGGCAGAATATTGAAGCCATGGGAATTATAGGAAGACTGAGAAATCATTACTATATTTCCTACTTCAGATATACTGATATTTGATTTTTTTGTAACATGAGAATATAGTTTTTCAAAACATTTATTTCTACTTTTAAAATTTATTTTTAATTGGAAGATAATTACTTGACCATAGTGTGTTGGCTTCTGCAATACAATAAGTGAATCAACCATAAATATATACATGTCGCTTCCTTTTGAAGCTCCCTCAACCCTCCAACCAGTTGCACGACTAAAGATTGATTATATTCTTTGCAGCCAAAGATGGAGAAGTTCTATACAGTCAGCAAAAACAAGACTGGGAGCTGACTGTGGCTCACATCATGAATTCCTTCTTGCCAAATTCAGACTTAAAGAAAGTAGGGAAAACCAATAGACCATTCAGATATGACCTAAATCAAATCCCTTATGATTATACAGTGGAAGTGAAAAATAAGATTTAAGGGACTAGATCTGATAGATAGAGTGCCTGATGAACTATGGAATGAGGTTTGTGACATTGTACAGGAGACAGGGATCAAGACCATCCCCATGGAAAAGAAATGCCAAAAAATAAAATGGCTGTCCGAGGAGGCCTTACAAATAGCTGTGAAAAGAAGAGAAGTGAAAAGCAAAGGAGAAAAGGAAGGATATAAGCATCTGAATGCAGCATTCCAAAGAAGAGCAAGGAGGCATAAGAAAGCCTTCCTCAGTGATCAATGCGAGAAATAGAGGAAAACAACAAAATGGGAAAGACTATAAGATCTCTTCATGAAAATTAGAGATATCAAGGGAACATGTCATGCAAAGATGGGCTCAAAAAGGACAGAAATGATATGGACTTAACAGAAGCAGAAGATATTAAGAAGAGATGGCAAGAATACACAGAATTGTACAAAAAAGATCTTCAAGACCAAGATAATCACGATGATATGATCACTCACCTAGAGCCAGACATCCTGGAATGTGAAGTCAAGTGGGCCTTAGAAAGCATCACTACAAACAAAGCTAGTGGAGGTGACGGAATTCCAGCTGAGCTATTTCAAATCCTGAACGATGATGCTGTGAAAGTGGTGCACTCAACATGCCAGGAAATTTGGAAAACTCAGCAGTGGCCACAGGACTGGAAAAGGTCAGTTTTCATTCCAATCCCAAAGAAAGGCAATGCCAAAGAATGCTCAAACTACCACACAATTGCACTCATCTCACATGCTAGTAAAGTAATGCTCAAAATTCTCCAAGCCAGGCTTCAGCAATACGTGAACCGTGAACTCCCTGATGTTCAAGCTGGTTTTAGAAAAGGCAGAGGAACCAGAGATCAAATTGCCAACATCCGCTGGATCATGGAAAAAGCAAGAGAGTTCCAGAAAAACATCTATTTCTGCTTTATTGACTATGCCAAAGCCTTTGACTGTGTGGATCACAATAAACTGTGGAAAATTCTGAAAGAGATGGGAATACCAGACCACCTGACCTGCCTCTTGAGAAATCTGTATGCAGGTCAGGAAGCAACAGTTAGAACTGGACATGGAACAACAGACTGGTTCCAAATAGGAAAAGGAGTATGTCAAGGCTGTATATTGTCACCCTGCTTATTTAACTTATATGCAGAGTACATCATGAGAAACGCTGGGCTGGAAGAAGCACAAGCTGGAATCAAGATTGCTGGGAGCAATATCAATAACCTCAGATATGCAGATGACACCACCCTTATGGCAGAAAGTGAAGAAGAACTAAAGACCATCTTGATGAAAGTGAAAGAGGAGAGTGAAAAAATTGGCATAAAACTCCACATTTAGAAAACTGAGATCATGGTATCTGGTCCCATCACTTCATGGGAAATAGATGGGGAAACAGTGGAAACAGTGTCAGACTTTATTTTTTGGGGCTCCAAAATCACTGCAGATGATGATTGCATTCATGAAATTAAAAGCTGCTTACTCCTTGGAAGGAAAGTTATGACCACCCTAGATAGCATATTCAAAAGCAGAGACATTACTTTGCCAACAAAGGTCCATCTAGTCAAGGCCATGGTTTTTCCAGTGGTCAGGAATGGATGTGAGAGTTGGACTGTGAAGAAAGCTGAGCATCGAAGAATTGATGCTTTTGAACTGTGGTGTTGGAAAAGACTCTTGAGAGTCCCTTGGACTGTAAGGAGATCCAACCAGTCCATTCTAAGGGAGATCAGTCCTGGGTGCTCATTGGAGGGACTGATGCTAAAGCTGAAACTCCAATCCTTTGGCCACTGCATCCAAAGAGTTGACTCATTGGAAAAGACCCTGATGCTGGGAGCAATTGGGGCAGGAGGAGAAGGGGACGACAGAGAATGAGATGGCTGAATGGCATCACCAACTCAATAGACATGAGTTTGAGTAAACTCTGGGAGTTGGTGATGGACAGGGAGGCCTGGCGTGCTGTGATTCATGGGGTCACAAAAAGCTGGACACAACTAAGCAACTGAACTGAACTGAGGTTTTCACAAAGCATAGCTTTGAGCTCCTTGTGTTATATAGCAATTTCCCATTAGCTATCTTTTATGCATATTGTAATGTCTGTGTTTCAGTGCTACTTTCTCAATTTATCCCATCCTCTCCCAGGGCTTCCCAGGTGGCACTACTGGTAAAGAACCTGCCTGCCAATGCAGGAGACATAACAGATGAAGGTTTGATCCTAGAGTGTAGAAGATTCCCTGGAGGAGAACATGGCAAACCACTTCAGTATTCCTTGCCTGGAGAATCCCATAGACAGAGGAGCCTGGTGGGCTACAGTCCATAGGGTCTCAAAGAATCAGACACGCCTGAATGTCTAAACCACACACACACACACACACACACACACATGAAATCTAGGAAAATGATACTGATGAACACATATTGGTTTAAATGATAGAAAGGGAAATCTTAAATTCAAGAAAGTAACTGGTATATACCTCTTTTGACTTTTGTCTTAGAAGTTGTGCATTTTCAAAAGTTTCTATTATATAGGCAGATGTCAAAAATATTGGTATTTATATATCGTGGGTATTATGCATGTATAAGTACACATGTCTGTGTGTGTGTGTGTGTGTGGGTATATATATGCAACTGTTCTGGAGCCTGCCTGTAAGTCATGAAGACAACAAACTGAAAAAATAATATTTCATATCACTCTTTGTGGAGCTTCCAGTATTGAGAATATTTATTAAGTTTAAAGAAATATTGGTAATTTATAGATAGCTATAAAATTTTTAAGAAAATAAGCTCTGTTTGGTTTTGAATTTCTATGTGCCACTAGATAAAAAAAAGGAAAAGCTATGCACTGTGGTTCACATGCTATTTGATACTTAGTCTTTTTTGTGTTATCAATTTGAAATATTTTGTTTTTGTAGTTTAGTCACTAAGTCATATCTGACTTTTGTGACCCTATGGAGTGTAGCCCACCAGGATTCTCAGTCAATGGGATTCTCCAGGCAAGAATACTGGAGTAGGGTGCCATTTTCTTCTCCAGGGGATCTTCCTGACCCAGGGACTGAACCCCAATCTCCTGCATTGGTGACAGATTCTTTACTGACTGAGCTAGGTTGATACTGTATATGGAGAAATGTTCATTTTATTTTGTGTATATTTTAAATGTACTTCTCCAAGCACCATATATTTGTCCATTGTAATGGTTTTTGTTTCTTGGGTTTTTTTGGTTTGTTTTAATTTTGAACTTGTTGTTATTCCTGGTTTCAAGTCAGAGTGAGATTAATATTCACTGATCTAATTATAAGTATTTTTTGGCATTTTTTTTTCAAATGTAATTTATTTGAAATGGTAAATGTTGCTCTTTTATAGTGGCTACTTATTTGAATAATTTTTACTTGAGCTTGTAAAAAAGGGTGGTGGAAGCATATTCTTTCTTATACAATAAATAAAACAGACACCTAGCCTTGGATAAAGTATATTTCACAACTAAATAAACTGAAGATTAACACATGAACAAATGAATAATTTGAAACTGAATATGTAAGCCTTGAACAAGTTAACAACTGCTTGTTGTAGGCTAGTGTGTGCTAAGAAAACTATGGAAACCAGAAATCTACCTGCAAAAAAAAAAGTTACCATTGATAATAATAACAAAACTTATACATGATGTTCTCAGCATGGGGCGTGTGTGTATATATGTACAACATCTAGATATATGTGTATACACATACATATCTTAATTCCTTTAATTTTCACAATGATCTTCTACAAGAGATATTATCATCTGACTTTTATAGATGAGGGGAAAAAAAATTACTTCTCACAGATGAGAAAAAGCTTTTACAGAGGAGTTACATAATTCAGGGCACACAGCCAATATACTGCTATTGCTAAGTCTTGTCAGTCATGTTTGACTCTATGCAGCCCCATAGATGGCAGCCCACCAGGCTCCTCCCTCCCTGGGATTCTCCAGGCAAGAACACTGGAGTGGGTTTCCATTTTCTTCTCCAATGCATGAAAGTGAAAAGTGAAATGGAAGTCACTCAGTCATGTGTGTCTCTTAGCGACCCCATTGACTACAGCCTACCAGGCTCCTCTATCCATGGGATTTTCCAGGCAAGAGTACTGGAGTGGGTCGCCAGTGGCTTCTCCGACAGCTAATATGAGGAGAGTTCAAACTTAGAGTGACTTCCAAGTCTGACCATCATGCACCTGAGGCAGAAAAGTCATCTTAGAAATTCATCTAGATGAATTCAAAAGTCATCTGGACCTTTGCAAAGCTAGCTACCACATCCTTTCTGTTCAATGAACACATCAGCATCACAGTCAAGAAGATAAAATCCGGATCAAATGAGATTCCAAAATTAACAACAGATGGGCATATTCTACTGAGTGAAAGTATCTCAGTGAAGAGGAACTGGATGTTTATTCCAGAACCTCATGAATACTTCTTTAGATTTTGGAAATTTATTTCTTCAAAAGGTGTTATGGAGTGGCTATTATATGCTGAGAACTGGATTTATTTTGCAGAAATGGAGCTAAAAAGTTGATCTCAAATTAAAAAGATTTTATATTCCAGGAAGAAGATAGACATGTAAATAACTAAATGAAATATGGAAATTTCTACAATGATAAAATGCACAAATACACTGAAAATTCAAGAGAATCAGCATTTGAGTACACTGGACATCAGAAAAAGCTTCACATAGGAAACAGTTTTGAGACTTAGGAAAAAAAGTCACATTTTTCCACTCTAAAGCTGTTTACCAATATGAATTATTGTGAATGTTTATACAAATAATACATATATACATATATATATCCAGAATATTTGATATATGTATATAAATAGTTATGCTAAGTCCTGATTATTAAGAGGATATACTGTATTCAGTTGCTAGGGAAAGAATTTAAGACTAGAATCATGGGTTTTATTCACATCATGAATAATTCACCTCACAAATTTGTTTTAAAGTAATATAATGGAAATTTTTAATTATTATTAAATTGTGGAGGATATATTAAAAGTGTATATGTAAATTTTTCACTTTATTTGCCCTGACAGGAGTGATATTAGTTTTATTTCACTCTGATTAAAAAGTGAATATTCATATTTCACACCTCCTTTCTCCCTACACTTCAAATTTGCCCTCATATCAGGCCTCCAAACTCAAGAAAGTTGACCGAATTTTACTTTTCAAACTTTACCACCTTACTTAGTTTCACAGTGTCAAAAAGCAATAAATATCTCACTCACCATTCCCTTTTCCCCTGTTATTATTGTTGTTCAGTTGCTAAGTTGTGTCTGACTCTGCAAATCCACGAACTGCAGCACACCAGGGTTCCCTGTCCTTCACCATCTCCCGGAGTTTGCTCAAACTTATGTCTGCTGAGTTGGTGATGCCAACAAATTATCCATCTCATTCTCTCATCACCTGACTCATTCAACCATTTATATCCTCTGTTGCCCCCCTTTTCTCCTGCCTCAATCTTTCCCAGCGTCGGAATCTTTTCCAATGAGTCAGCTCTTCTCATCAGGTGGCCAAAGTATTGGAGCCTCAGCATCAGTCCTTCCAATGAATGTGTTGATTTCCTTTAGGATTGATTGGTTTGATCTCCATGCTATCCAATGGATTCTCAAAAATCTTCTTCAGCACCACAGTTTGAAAGCATCAGTTCTTTATGGTCCAACAGTCTCATCCATATATGACTACTGGAAAAACCATAGCTTTGACTATATGGACATTTGCAGGCAAAGTAATGTTTCTTCTTTTTAATATTTATCTAGGTTTGTAATACTTTTTCTTCCAAGGAGCAAGCATCTTTAATATCATGGCTACAGTCACTGTCCACAGTGATTTTGAAGCCCACAAAAATAAAATCTGTCACTGTTTCTGTTTTTGACCCGTCTATTTGCCATGAAGTGATGGAACCAGATGCCATGATTTTTGGTTTTTGAATATTGAGTTTTTAGTGAGCTTTTTTTTTTTTAATTTAAGCATAATTGCTTTATAGAATTTTGTCATTTTCTGTCAAACCTCAGCATGAATCGGCCATAGGTATATATATATCTCCTTCCTCTTGAAGCTCTCTCCCATCTCCCTTCCCGTCCCACCCCTCTAGGTTGATACAGAGCCCCTGTTTGAGTTTTCTGAGACACACAGCAAATTCCCATTGGCTATCTATTTTATATATGCTAATGCAAGTTTCTATGTTACTCTTTATATACATCTCACCCTCTCCTCCCCTCTTTCCATGTCATTAAGTCTGTTCTCTATGTCTGTTTCTCCATTGCTGCCCTGCAAATAAATTCTTTGGTACCATCTTTCTAGATTCTATGTATATGTGTTAGTATATGATATTTATCTTTCTTTTTGTGACTTACTTCACTCTGTATAATAGGTTTTAGGTTCATCCACCTCATTAGAACTGACTCAAATGTGTTCCTTTTTATATCTGAGTCATATTCATTGTATATGTGTATCACAGCATTTTTATCCATTCATCTGTCAACGGACATCTAGGTTGTTTCCATATTCTAGCTATTGTAAGTAGTACTGCAATGAACTCTCTCACCTTCACCAAAAGGCTCTTTAGTTCCTTTTCACTTTCTGCGATAAGGGTGATATTATCTGCATATATGAGGATGTTGTGTTGACATTGCTGCTGGCAAACTTGATTCCATCTTGAGCTTCATCCAGTCCAGCATTTCACATAATGCACTCTGCACATATGTGAAATAAGCAGGGTGACAATATACAGCCTTGACATACTCCTTTTCCAATTCATGTCCGGTTCGAACTATTGCTTCTCGACCTGCATACAGGTTTCTCAAGAGACAGGTAAGGTGGTCTGGTATACCCAGCTCTTTAACCGTTTCCAACAGTTTGTTTTGATCCATGCAGTCAAAGGCTTTAGCATGGTCAATGAAGAAAAAGCTGATGTTTTTCTGGAATTCTCTTGCTTTTTCTATGATCCAACAGATGTTGGCAATTTGATTCCTGGTTCCTCTGCCTTTTCTCCTTTATCTACCTGAATTTTGCTGCTGCTAAGTCGCTTCAGTCGTGTCTGACTCTGTGCAACCCCATAGATGGCAGCCCACCAGGCTCCCTCATCCCTGGGATTCTCCAGGCAAGAACACTGGAGTGGGTACTACTAATAATGAAAGAGGCTCCTTCACACTGAAGACTAGAGGGTGGCTGTAGGAAGTATGTAGGGTTCATGTTGATTTAATTCTAATTATTTGAGATTTATTGAGACATGCTTTATGCTGTAGGCTGAGATTAATTTTCATAAAATATTCTAGCTATGCATGAGAAGTGTTTTCTCCCAATTTGGGGTGAAATATTTTACTTATGTAAGTTAGATCAAACCTTTTGTTAAAATGCTTACTGATTCATCTGTAATGAATACCAGTTACTATGGAAAGTATGAAACTATCTCTTATTTAATAACAGATTTGTCAATCTCTCCTCATAGGTTTTCTTAGTTTTTAGCTTTATATATTTTGAAGCTACACAATTAGCTGCATGCATATTGTAAACTGTATTTTCTTAGTTGAATTTTTTATCACTATATAGTGATCCTTTTAATTTCTAGTATTGTGTTCCTTTGTATGACCTCAGGTGCTAATACAAACTATTATGTTTTAAGTAATTCTTTAAAAAAATATGTTTTTACAGTTTTTGGCATTTAACTTTCTTTTTCAGATGTATTTGATGTAACCAGCATAGATTTAAAATGGTATTGTAAATATTTTCTTTTAAATAGAGAGATTACTCCATTAGTATTTATTTGTTTCTACCATAATACCTGCTTTTTATTTGTCTATTTTGTGTTCTTGTCATTTTTTTATGTTAACTTCATGTTTTTAACTTTCTCATTCCACTTTTGCCCCTTATATTTCTTTAGAAGTTATATGCTATATGTCTATCTTGGATATTAGATAGAAACTCTTGCTACCCTAAGAAGTAAACTAAAAATTCTAAAAATATTTAGTATCTCTACCTCCCTTCCTAACAATAAAAGGATCTTGGAATGCTAAAGACCTTCCCTGATTATATTCTTTTGTTGTTCAGTGTATTAATTCTAGCTTATTTCTGCCTGGTCACCCCAGATGAGGCATTTAAAAATTCTGTACTGCCAATTAATTTAGACTTGTTTAGTTATTTACCATTTTTACTCATTTCTGCTTTTTTGTGATTCAGTCCACATCAGGGAATGGTTTTCCTTTCTTTAAATGACTCCTTTAGAATTTCTGTTAGCAATCATATGTTTAGGTTAATATTACTTGGCTAATTTTTATTTTAAAATATTTATTTCACTCTCATTTTTAAGGGAAAGTTTGCTTGGTTTGAAGTTAGAGTTTGCCAGAAATTCTCTTTTAGCTCTTTGAAGATACGATTCCACTGTTTTCTGACTTCCGTTGTTTATATACGGAAGCTATTTTTAAATTTATTTATCATTCTTTTGTAGTTATCTTTTATTGGCTGCTTTTCAAATCATTTTATATTGTTTGGTGCTCTGAAGTTTCCTCATAATGAGAAGTATTGTGAAACAATGTGTTTTTCCTTTTATCTCACATGGATTTTATTGAATTTTAAATATAAGCATTGGTGCTTTTAACAATTCTGGACAAATTTCAGTCATTACCTTTTAATATAGTGTCTTTCCTATTTTCTTTGTCTTCTCTTTCTGAAATTCTGACTAGCGTGTGCTATAACTCCTCAGTCTTCTCTCTTGGGTAGGTCTGACCTGATTAGCTGAATCCCTTTAAAAATAGGTCTTGAATTCTGAGATGGAGGAAGTCTGAGGAAGTAGGAGCAGCAAAGACAATTTCCTGTTGGCCTTGAAGAAGCAAACTGTCATTTGGAGAAGACTGCACGACAGTGAACAGCAGGAGACCTACAGGAACTAAGGTTCTGAGTCCTATAATCACAGACTGAACCCTTTCCATACCCAGAAACCTTGGGGAAAGACCCTGGGCCTCAGACACACAACCTGAGCCTATGCCTTGATTACATGAAGAGAGGACCCTGTTAAGTCATGCCCAAACTGCTGCCACACAGACAGGGTGAAAAAATTTTATCTGTATTGTTTATGTTATGCCGGCGGTAATTGTCATGCAGCAACAGAAAACCAATACAATCATTAATTAATGAAGAAACCAATAAGATACTACAACTGTTCAAAGGGAGAGTTCCTATGACATGCATATAAAGGCAATCAGGAATACTGAAAAGAGTTGGCAATAGGTACAAAACTGGTCAATATGCACAGGTCAATGATCAACTACATTCACTGGATAAAACTCATTTACATTTCTATGAACAAGTATCATTGACTTTGCTATTGGTTTTTTCCCTACAACAGAGTTGTAAAGTTAAGGACAGTAATTCTTAGAATCAGATAACCCAGAAAGGACAGACACTAAGTTTTGTTTTATTTTGTTCATTAAAATTATTTTTTTCATTTTTTGGTTCAAACAAAATAGTGATGTGATATTTATCTACTTACTTCAAACATTGTGAGTTTAAGAAACACTAGGTGCTTAAGACTGTTACTCATAGGGAGAGTAATTACTATTAAAACCATTTCAAAAAAATGAGTGATAGCTGTATGAAGCACTGTTAAAAACGCTCATAAGCAAGAGCATTCCCAAAGAGGTATCAATAATACTGCCAAAGCAAGCCCTGTGTTAGTTTGCTATGCAGCAATTCTCTATCATACAGGAAAAAAAAAACACCTCAAATGTATACAGTTGATATTCTATTGCCTGGAACTTTTATTTGAGAAATCCAACAAACACCTTGCAGTGAAAATAGAGAAATGTGCTATGCATGGAAAGAGAAATTCTACATCAACAAATTCAGCTTAGAAAATATTTGCCAATAAATGTCAAACACTAATAGTGGACCCAATAATCATTGTAAAAATAAATCATCCTACTCAGACGTTTCTCTGAATATCATCTAAAAGACATGTCCTAACATTTAAACTGAAGTTTTAAGAATTTCCTGCTTTCTTTGAAAATCAATTTGTTTTCTTAATGATCGTTTGCTCAACAGTTGATTTCTGTCCTATAAGAAGCTGTTCAGTATTGTGTTGTTATTGTCTTATGTTTTTTAATTGATGAAATCACTCATGAAAAGCTCTATAGCTTTCAGGAAATGTACAGGAAAATTGTAGTTTTGCATGCTTTGTATCCTACTAAGAAATCATTTGTAAAATGGAATATATGCCATCACATACTTTCTCTTTTATGGTCTTTCAATTTGAGCCAAACAGAAATTTAGAGCTAATAGTGAGCTGTTTTCTATTTAAACCAAAGTACAAGGTGCTATTGCTAGAATTTGGATGTGCAAGCTATTATGGTATAGGTTAAACTGTCTAAATTTTGACAAATTCAAATGGCTAAGAGTTATTTATATTCTATGCCAGGAGCACCTTATTTTAATGAGTATTATTAGAGTAAAACATAAATATCTGTTTGACTGTGATTTTTAATACTTTTATTTTTTAGAGTAAAGATTCTCTTTTGTCCCCAAATACATAGGTCACTGTGCAAAGAATTCATAATGGTTATTGCCACACACAATTGCACTCATCTCACATGCTAGTAAAGTAATGCTCAAAATTCTCCAAGCCAGGCTTCAGCAATGCCTGAACCATGAACTCCCTGATGTTCAAGCTGGTTTTAGAAAAGGCAGAGGAACCAGAGATCAAATTGCCAACATCCGCTGGATCATGGAAAAAGCAAGAAATTTCCAGAAACACATCTATTTCTGCTTTATTGACTATGCCAAAGCCTTTGACTGTGTGGATCACAATAATCTGTGGAAAATTCTGAAAGAGATGGGATACCAGACCACCTAACCCGCCTCTTGAGAACCCTGTATGCAGGTCAAGAAGCAACAGTTAGAACTGGACATGGAACAACAGACAGGTTCCAAATAGGAAAAGGAGTACATCAAGGTTATATATTGTCACCCTGCTTATTTAACTTATATGCAGAGTACATCATGAGAAATACTGGGCTGGATGAAACACAAGCTGGAATCAAGACTACCAGAAGAAATATCAATAACCTCAGATATACAAATGGCACCACCCTTATGGCAGAAAGCAAAGAACAACTAAAGAGCCTCTTGATGAAAGTGAAAGAGGAGAGTGAAAAAGTTGGCTTAAAGCTCAACATTCAGAAAACTAAGATCATGTCACCCAGTTCCATCACTTCATGGCAAATAGA
>SJYV01045338.1:0-13272 GCA_006410875.1 Neotragus pygmaeus
GAGCAACTAAGCACAACAGAAGTAAGGTGGCTCAGGGGTAAAGAACCCGCCTGCCAATGCAGGAGATGCGAAAGCAGGTTCAATCCCTGGGTCGGGAAGATCTCCTGGAGAAGGAAATGGCACCCCACTCCAGTATTCTTGCTGGGAAAATCCCATGGACGGAGGAGCCTGGTGGGCTACAGGCCATGGGGTCACAAAGAGTCAGAAGCAACTGAGCACCCGAGGATGCATGCATAGATGCAGCGATGAAACCCCACTGCACACCAGCCAACGTGGCCTCGACGGAGAGATGGCACAGTGGAGTGGGTGGAAATGAACTTGAGGCAATGCTACTGGCTTCCATCATGGCCTTTGTGTGGTGTGCAGGGTTCTAGAAGCTTCTCTCCTCCAGGTCGTAGTGAAGGAATAGGGAAGCGCCCAGCACAAGCCTATGGTTGACAGGAGGGCCAGTCCCAAGGATAGTTTTCAAGACTTGAGGGAAGAGAGACTTCCCTGGTGATCCAGTGGCTAGGACTACAAGCTCCTAATGGAGGGAGCCTGGATTCCATCCCTGGTCAGGGAACTAGATCCCATACACCATAACTGGAAAACATCCCATGTGCTACAACTTAAAAGGATACCTCAGGCTGCAGCGAAGATAGAAGATCCCGAGTGCTACAACTAAGACTCATGCAAACAAACACACATTAAAAGAAGACTTGAGGAAAGAGGCTGGAGCAAAATCTTGCAGAGAAGCCTTTCTGGAAAGTCCAGCAGCTGATGGGACCAGTCAATACTCACTGGTCACTGGCCCAGGTAGCGGAAGAGGCTGTTATGATAAGGCAGGGACCATCAGATGGTCCCTGACACAAGAAGATGGATTGCATCTCCTTCACCCCAAGGTCCCACAACCCCCATTTGTCTCCACTCTGAGGAGGATAGGGGTGGGAGGTGGAAAGAAGGAACGGGTGGTAGCCAAATCTGAAAGATAGGTTTTAAAGGAATCAGTTCAACTTGATAGACAATGTTTAAACTGTATAAGCAGACTAAATTTAATAGACTGAATTAAAATAGAGTAAAAAATTTTCTAGCCACTGGGGCTTTATGCAGAAGTCACGATTAATTTTAAGAAAGAGAGAAGCTATATAATTGTGTGTGTGTGTGTATGTGTGTGTGTAGTTATTTCCAAAGCTCAAGTATGAGTAAATTTGCAACTCTATTACACAGATAGGAAGGCAGGGACAATTTTGCCAATATGTTTTGTTTGCCTGTAAATTTAAGAAACCTGAATGATTAAGGAGGTGAGCGTATCAACATTTTGGTATTGGCAGTTTTAATTTCAGTATCTCTAGTGTGGTTTTCTTGTCACAGACATTAAAAGAAGATACCAAACCTGAGAGACTAATACTTATCTCCCTGACAAAATGTAAGATCAGAAATTGAAACTCAACACTTGGAAACCAGTCCTGATCTTCTGTTGTAGGAGTTTAAGTGCTTTTGCATGATTTTTTTTTACTCATCCAAGTACATAAAAGAGACAATTTTCTGAAAGAACATAATTGCACACAACATTCATCCAAATAAATCTGCAAGTAGATAATGAAAATTCAAGTAATGAGTATAATAAAACACTGTAGGCAGTTCTTAAAAGCAAATCACAGGACTTTAGGCTGAGCCTTAGTTTAGATAGGATTGTACAATGCAAGTACTTAGGAAACCACATATACCTTATGAAGAGAACTGAAGTGAGCATATTGCCCACCCCCAAACAGGAGATGTAACTGGTTCCACAGGGGCCAGGCAAGGAACTGGAGCTTAGAACTCAAGACAAAGCTGCTACTTAAACCTGAGCTCTTATCCATATCAGTGCATTCCGGCTAGGAGTCAGAAAGTGTTAGTCGCTCAGTCATGTCTGACTCTTCGGGGCCCCATGGACTCTAACCTGCCAGGCTCTCTGTCCATAGGATTCTCGAGGCAAGAATGCTGGAGTGGGTTGCCATACCCTTCTCCAGGGGATCTTCCTGACGTAGGGATCAAACCCGGGTGTCCTATAATGCAGGCAGATTCTTTACTGTCTGAGACACCAATCAGGGCCCCCCAAAAAAACTTGCAAGAGGAGGAGCAAAAAAGACTCTACCCCTAAGATAAGTTTAAAACAGAATGTAAACCCCTTGTTTTGTGAATTGTATAGGCTCTAAAGAACTGCTGCATCTGCTCCAGGTTTTTGCTAAGGCAGAAAGATGGATGCTTTTGTGCCTTTGTTCCTGGGTGCTTCCTACAAGGCAATGGTACTGATATCATCAGCTGGAGACTTCTCAGAGATGCACCCAGCCTGACTGAATCAGAATTTCCAAGACAAGGGCCCAGGAATATTTTTGCCAAGGTCTGCAGGGGTTTTAATGGTCACTGGTCTGAGAACCTCTGTTTTAAAAAGAGCAATGACCCACGAGCAAAGGAACTGAGAGAAGTAATAGAAGGGGCCAGACTGATGATGATGCCTACAGCTGAAGGACCGCTTTCTCAGCAGCCAAAACCTGGAGGAGAGGGAAGGCATTGCAGCAGCCGAGCTGCAAAGGCCTGGAAGCCCCAGGCAGCCCCTCCGCCTTCTGATGGAGCTCAGAGCACGAGAGTAACTTGCCCCAAACTGTACAACAGTATTAGTGAAAACTCGACCCTGGGGTCTCCTGACTTTTCATGCTGTGCTCCTTGCATTAGAAAATGGGACTGTTTGCGTCTGTCTCAGAGACTATTGGAAAGGAATGAATGTAAGCAAGCTATGTAACATGCCTGAGTCTCTATTTAAGAAGAGCCTGTGGGAGATAATCAGGTTTTCTTCCAAAGGTAAAATTCTAACAATTTGAGGATCCAGGAAAACAATACCAAAGAATTAAGTGAGCTGGTGGAGACACTGTAAAACAAGGAGCACATGCCCTTGGTGAAGAGACACTGACATCCAGCCGACTGTCAGGGGCCCCCGCAGAGGACTTGTGGAGCATTCACAGGTTCTGGTTGCCAGTCTAGCCCCCCTTACTTATCTTTGACCCTCACGTCAAATCCTAGAGGAGAAACGGGACAAACATATTTGCTATTTCTGGCAGTATGTTAGCTTGGGCCCCTCCTCCCCCAGAAGCAAACGCTGAGATGAGGATTCAGTGTAAGTCATGTACTGGGGAGACACAGGAATCACTGGCAGTGAAATGGAGAACTACAGGAAAGGGAAGGCAGTCACTCAAGGACTGATCAGCAAGCAAGCTACCGCCTTGGGAACGAGAGCTCAACCGCCTGGAGGATGTCTGGGAGACTGCGCACAAGGTGTCCTCAGGGCTGTTCCATCCAAGAGCGAGACAGCTCAGGTGTTCATACATCAGTTCCCATCACTTTTTCAGGGCTGCCTCTGGGGAGTGTGGAGGCTAATTCCTTTGAAATTTCTAGCCTGCTTTGTACTGGAAGAGCAGACTACAGTGTCCAGAGAAAGTCCCCAAGCAAAGAGATGCAAGTGGTGGCATTTGAAGGTGGAGTTAGTGAGGGCTGACACGCCATCATGTGAGTGAGGCACCAGCAACATTTGCACCATGATGCTATCCATCCCCATCATACCACCTCCATTCTGTGAAGTCAGAAACAGTGTTTTTAAGTGAGAGAGGAATCTGAAATTTCCTAATTCTTAAAGTGTGGCAGCCAATTTATAGTAAAAAGACTACAAAGATCACTAGTAAATGCCTCTTTTTAATAGATGCATTCATTGGGCTTAGGAAGATATGGGTTTGATTTCCATTTCAGACAATAAATTTGATAAAAGTTAGTCACTCACTGTCTAGTGGCCCCTAAGTATCATCTCTTAAATGCAAACCCCAGGCCCAGGAAAAATCATGGATGAATTTACTCAACTTTTAACTGCAAGGGTTGGGGGCAGGGATTGCTTTCATTTTGGGCATCTACCTTGTATCTGGTTTACCTCTCATGGCTTTATACTAATTACTTCATGTAATTCTTACAACCACTCTATAACATGTTATTTGTTTTCCTTTTGAAACCTCAAACATCACTCTTTAAACATCCCTGCTTAACACAAATTAGTGACTCACTAGATATTATTTCTATCATGGACAAACAGTGAACAATTTATTTTCAGTGGATAATGAATAATTTCCCTTGTAGTCTCTGAGGAGGCCAGAAAGGATTCATGAGCAATTCACTGTGGGTTTTTTTTTTTTTTTTACTTTCTTTATTGGCGGATAACTGCTTTATAATATTCTGTTGGATTCTGCCGTACCTCGATATGAATCAGCCACAGGGTACACATGGCCTCTCCCTTCTGAATCTCCCACCCATCTCCTTCTCCACCCCATCCCTCTGTGTTGTCACAGAGCACTGGGTTGGGCTCCCTGTGTCCCACAATAAATTCTTACTTGCTATCTATTTTACACATGGTCATGTATGTTTCCATGCTCTTCTCTCAATTTGGCCCACATTTTGAAATATATATAGGTTCGTAGGAGGTTGCAAAGAAAGGTGCACCCCGTTCCTCCTATATATTAGCATCTTATACAAATGGAGGGCTTCCCTGGTGGCTCAGAGGTTAAAGCGTCTGCCTTCAAGGCGGGAGACCTGGGTTCGATCCCTGGATCAGGAAGATCCCCTGGAGAAGGAAATGGCAACCCACTCCAGTATTCTTGCCTGGAGTATCCCGTGGACGGAGGAGCCTGGTAGGCCACAGTCCACGGGGTCGCAAAGTGTTGGGCACGACTGAGTGAATTCACTCACTCACTTCACATACACTATGGCACAATATCAACACCAAGAAATTGATGGACAGTCCATAGAGCTTGCTCAGATTTCATTAGATATATATGAACTCACTTGTATATGTTGTGTGTGTGTGTGTGTGTACTCTGCAATTTTATCACATTGTAGTCTTATACAACTACTGTCACAAATTGACAACCAACAGTAACATCACCATAAAATGATGATGCCACCTCTTTATAGCACACACTCCCAATCTGTAACCCCAGCAACCACTAATTTGCTGTACATCTCCATATTTACGTTATTTCACAAATGTTACATAAGTGGAATTATGCACTGTGTATCCTTTTGAGTTTGACTTTGTTTCACTCAGTGTAATTTCCTTGAGGTTCATCCAAATTCATGAGTGTGTCACTCATTCATTCCTCTTTTTCCTTTGGGTAGTATTCCCTGATATAAATACACCACAGGTTATTTAGCCATCATTCACCTTCAGAAGGACATTTGCATATTTTCCGGTTTGGGGCTATGATGACTAAAAGTGCCATAAACATTTGTGTGCAAGCTTATATGTGGAAATAAGTTTCCATTTCTTTGGAATATATGCCTAAGACTGAGCCTGCTGTCACATAGTAGCAAGTCCATTTTTAGTTTTGAAAGGAACTGCTTCGCCATTTGTCAAGAGTGGCTCTACGTTTTACATCTGTACCAGCAGTGTATGAATCAGTGGTGTTATCACTACTTTTCACTATAGCTGCTCTTAGAGGTATGCAATGATATTTCATAGTTTTAACTTGCAGTTCTCTCAGGACTGATGATGCTGAATATCTCCCAACAGGAAGAGAACCCAGCATATCTGTGCGATAGACAATATTTCCAAAATTGCCAACAACAGTACTGTCCCTGAGATCTTCTTATCATGTGATTCAATCCTCCTCCCACTCAGGAGGGTTTTGTGTTTCTTCCCCCAGAATCTGGAAGGGCTATAATCATGGTGGGAGAGACACTATGAGACTCTGAGGTCATAAAAATGCCGTACTCCCACCCTGTTTTCTTGGGACGCTCACTCACGGACCCCAGCCCCCATGCCGTGAGGAAGGTCACGTGGAGAGGCCCGATGGTAGGGTGCTAGAGGACAGTCCCAGCCAAGTGTGCAGTCACCAGTCAGTGCGTGTCCCTGACGTGTGCCGGAAGAGAACGCACAGATGTCTCATCTGACAAGCCCCGGCACTGAGGCCGGCCAACTCTCAGAGCCAATGAGAATGCTAAAATGACCTTTGACTTAAAATCACGTGATTCATTATTATGACAATAAACAAATATGTCTTCTGCACTACAGAAGGCTATAAAAACTCCAATATGTTAGTATAAATGACACTCTCAGCCTTTTCTTGGAGTAGTCACACTCCCTCTCTGCTCTCTTTTTAAGAAACAAAGTCTCCGTTCTCTGCAGTAAGTGGAGTCAATAGGGAGCCCTGTTCTGACATGTGGGTGAGCTCACTCCGGCCAACACGCAGAGCCAGGCTCCGCCCCGCATTCTGTGCTTCCTCTTCCGGGACTGCACTCAGCCCTGAGGGCCACAGGCCCCGCTCCCTGACGAGTCTCCGGTGTCACCACCCCCTACAGAGGGGCCTTCTCTGACAGCCTCTGCAGACTCTCTACTGTCCACCCGCTTTGCCAGCTTAAATCAAGACTCATAGAAAACTTAGAATGTATCACCTTGCCTGTCTGGGGTGATTTTATTTGTATGTTTATCTATCTGTTTAAGATCACACCCTGATAGCAGAGCTTCCCTGATAGCTCAGTTGGAAAAGAATCTGCCTGCAATGCTAGAGATGCTGGTTTGATTTGTGGGTCAGGAAGATCCCCCGGAAAAGGGAGAGGCTACCCACTTCAGTCTTCTTGGGCTTCCCTGGTAGCTCAGCTGGTAAAGAATCTGCCTGCAATGCAGGAGAGCTGGGTTCAGTCCCTGGGCTGGGAAGATCCCCTGGAGCAGGGAAAGGCTACCCACTCCAGTATTCTGGCCTGGAGAATTCCATGGGCTGTATAGTCCATGGGGTCATAAAGAGTCGGACACGACTGAGTGACTTTCACTTTATGATCACACCACTAGATGCTTAGAATAAACTGAATGAAATTAGTGATTTTGCTTTACTCATCCTTAGGAACTTGCACAGAGTTGGACATGACTGAAGTGATTTAACATGCACGCATGCTTATATAAAATACACACATATACATGGAAATATGGAAAATGGGATTATGGGTGATCTTTATTTTATCCTTTATACTTTTCTGAATTTGCTGGATTTTCTGCAATAAAATCAACATTTTTTTTTTTTTAATGAAGAAAAGCTGAAATGCTTGGGAAGCTTCTTCTGGCTACCTTCTGATCATTCCTGGGCAATTCTGATGTGACATGGATGTTTTCCATGTGAGTGAGGATGCTGGGTGGTAAAAGACAGGTGTATTAAGGGGACACTGGCTCCATTCATCCAGGGGCTATTACAACTGGTGGGAGTTTAGGGAGATTATTGTTTAGTCGCTAAGTTGCATTCCATTCTTTTTGTGACTCCATGGAAAGGGCCTAAATAGCAAAACTTCAAAACTCTTCTAACTAAGTCTTCCTGGGAACATCAACTCATTCCTTCCATGGCTGTTCTACAGTGTTTTATACCCTGGTGTGGCGGATAAGTTTCAAGTGAATTCTCTGGGTAGGTTGCAGTGATGGGAAATGCAAAAATGTGAGTCTAGAGATACACCAGTGCGGTGGATATCTTCCATTCATCCTTCTAGATCTAGGTCCTCCCTTCTCTGAGCCCTGGGAGGTCAACTTCTGTTGACCTGCTGATGGCTTCCAACTGGACTCAGTCAATGCAGGGCTCCGATGGGAGCCTGGAAGGAAGGAGCAGAGTGAGGCTCGGTTAATTTTGGCCTAGCTCCCAACCTGCAGGTTCACTGTGGGTCTGGCTTCCAATGAGGCTCAGAGCTCCTGCCAGGCAGCCTCTTCCTGCAACAATCTCTACTTCCAGATTCCAGTCCCGAGTTCTACACCTTACCTCTTCAGGCATGGGGTAGCAAGATCAATGTTCCATCCTAGAGAACTGCCCTAGTCCTCATGACACTTCCTCTTGACTGATCTACCAATACCTTTATTAAACTCTCCCAAAGGACTTCCCAGGTGGCACTAGTGGTAAAGAACCCACCTGCCAATGCAGGAGACATAAGAGACACAGGTTCGAACTGTGGGTAAGGGAGATTCCCTGGAGGAGGGCATGGCAACCTACTCCAGTTTTCTTGCCTGGAGAATCCCATGGACAGAGGAGCCTGGTGGGCTACAGTCCATGGGGTTGCAAAGAGTCAAACAGGACTGAAGTGACTTCATACACACACACACACACACACACACACACACAGAGTACTGGAATTTGTCATCTGCAGGGACTCTTAGTGATACTGCAGACATGAATAGGGTAGACATGTCCTAGAAGTCATTTTTTCCCCACCAACAAAAATAAGCATGTAGCAGGAAAATAAAAGACCTTTCCATATTATTACTTCCCATGCTTATTGTTAAAGTGGAAAATTATCCTTCAAATTCAGTTCACAGATAATTCTGACTAACAGGATGACACAGAGGATGGTGATTTCCTTTTTGTAAGCCTTCCAGGAAGTGTTGTAGGTGACTTATGGAAAATCAGAATTAAGAGAAAGTGCTCTTGGGAAGATAATACCAGTGACAGATGAAGTGACAGAGCAAACTGGGGAGGGCCCAAACATGAAAACCTTACCCGGCCATCACTTGTCAGCAGGATGGAGTCACTCTTTATGTCCCTGTGGATCACTCCTTGGTTGTGAAGGTAGGAGAGAGCTCTCAGAACGGACAGACAGACAGTAGCTATCTGCTCTTCATTCATTCTAGAAAGGAAATCACATTGAAGGAGCTAGGTCAGGGTTAAGACCATCTTTGAAATGATTAAGAGAGGTAGCTCCCTTGGGTTCCAGTGAACCAGTCCATCACCCCAGTCCATGTCTGGAAAACCTACAGGGAAGGAAAAGGAAGTCTTTGGGACCTGATTCCCAGAACCTAAGGCTTAACCCTAACGATGACAGGGGCCAAGTATAAACTGAAGGAAAGGGAGCCCCACTGGCTGGTCTTTGGCTCATTAGAGCAAATGCACTTCCTTGGACTCTTACAGGTAATTCCCCAGGTACTGACACACCACCAGGGTCCTGAAGAGAGGACACACTGAACGGAGCTATATTAGTTCCAGGAGCGGTTCCTAGGTGATCTTGAGGAAGTCCTCTAATGTCCTTGGGTCTCTTTTTCATCATCTTGGACATGGGCATGACCATGGTTCTCTTCTTGGGCTTCCCTTGTGGCTCAGCTGGTAAAGAATCTGCCTGCAATGTGGGAGACCTGGGTTTGATCCCTGGGTTGGGAAGACCCCTAGGAGAAGGGAAAGGCTACCCATTCCAGTGTTCTGGCCTGGAGAATTCCATGGGCTATATAGTCCGTGTGGTTGCGAAGAGTTGGACACAACTGAGTGACTTTCACTTTCACAGTTCTCTTCAGGCTTCCATGGTGGCTCAGATGGTAAAGAATCCACCTGCAACGTGGGGAAACCTGGGTTTGATCCCTGGGTTGGGAAGAGCCCTGGAGGAGGGCATGGCAACCCACTCCTGTATTCTGGAGAATTCCATGGACAGAGGAGCCTGGTGACTACAGTCCATAGGGCTGCAGAGTGACCAAGCACACTTGCACGCACACATGCACGCACACACACACACACTGTCTGTCTGTATCTATATCCATGTAGGGTTGCTGTGGCCTCTGGCTGTACTAATAGGAATCTGCCAGCTGAAATGCTGGTGATAAATGCTCAGTGTCTTCCCTAGCGTCGTTTCGTTTTCAGGTGGTCTACCACCGACTCAGAGCTGTAGGGGGTTGTGACGGAAACACTGCCTCATTACAGTGGAGAAACAGCAAAAACTCTGCCCTCACATGGCTTCCCAATGCTTTCTTGCTATCTTGCTTCCCTTGTGTTGTTGCTCATCTGGATTCACTTATGATTTGGATGCCATTTCAGTGATACCTGATATAACTCCTTCATTACAATCCTTTCAATTCTTTGGCATTTTATCTACCAGAAGAGCAAACTTAAAGTTTCCTANACCTGATATAACTCCTTCATTACAATCCTTTCAATTCTTTGGCATTTTATCTACCAGAAGAGCAAACTTAAAGTTTCCTAAATGTACATGATTTTTTTTTTTAACATATGTGTTCCTTTGAACCTTGCTTTTCCAAGCATGGTCCATGAACTAACAGCATTAGCATTGTCTGGGGGCTCCTTAGAATGCAAAGTATCACTCTATTCACTATTGAATCAGGATCTGCATTTTAATAAGATCCATGGGTAATTTGTATGCATATTAAAATTTGAGAAGCACTGTTTAAGCACGTACTCTTTCATTTGCTTTCAATGCCCTTTTCTTCCCACTTGCCTTCTTAGTAAACTTCTATGCATCTCTCAAAACCCATCTTGGACATTGCTGTATTTCAAAAATATTTCTTGACTCTAATAAAGATATTCAGGTATTCTTTTATGCTACTCATGTACATCTTTCTGATTCTGCACAGGTGTTATAATTTATTTATTTTGTACCCCCAGCATTTAGGAAAGAGTCTGGCACATAAAAAGTGATTAATATATACTTGATGAAATGACCACAACTGGCATATCAGAGAAGCAAGTAGCTGAGGCAACAGGGGCAATTAACCATTGTTACTTGCAAGGTGATTTGAAACAGAATTGAAGAATCTCTCTCTCTCTCTCTTTTTCAGTAGTTCATTGTTAAAACTACATAAAACTTTGCTGTTTCACCTGCCCCTGCCTTTCCCAGATACCTTTGGTAGTATCAACACATAGTGATGGCCTAGCAACTCAGAAGAATCAAACTCAGTTTTAGAAACCTTCATTGGGATGGGAAATTCTATTATTTGCCACTTAAACTCAATTCTCAGCAGCTTGCTGATTTAAAATCAATGAGTATCAGTGAACTCCTAGAGGGCACGGAGAGTGTGAATTGAATGAATGAACTATACATACATGGTATTGTAATAGGCACCTGGGAATACAGAAGTAAGGGCAGTCATTTCTCTGCCTTCAAAGTGCTTACAACTTATGAAGAGTTCATAGAAGTAGTTACTAAGGTCTTACCCTGGGGAAGAATAATAAGCATCTTGGATTATTTGTCTGGATAATAAGAACCTTACCTGGTATGAGTAACGATGTCTGTCAAGGCACCACCTTCTAGGAATTCCATGACCACCCAGAGCTCATCACTAACAAGGTAGCTGTTGTACATGTCAACCACGTTGTCATGGTGATAATCCCGCATTATCACAACCTGGGCAAAATGGAAAGACACTATTTGACTTAGGAAGGTGGAATTAAGCTTTTTGTTTTCTTATGACTACATCTGGGCTGTGAGTTTAATGATGGAGAAGTAATGATGGGGAGGGAGAGATAAATTCAGAAGTCTATTACAGATAAAAGGGCAGTGCTGAGAGGTGCTGGTAGGGATGGAGATCACGTTAGCAAAGTCAGAGAAAACAGCAGGTCAGTGAGACTTGGGAAGAATCAAGAATAAAGACAGGCAGAACCATAGAAGGGTCTCCATTCACAAGAGTGAGGTTAGTTGACTATTCTGGGGGATGTGATCAGATTTCTCATAGGTTGCTCTTAAAACCCACTGTGCATACTCTGCTGTTGGTTAACTGGGCAAAAGGGTCACCAACGCAAAGTAACTGAGTCTCATAAGTGAATAAAATGAACAGTCATTAGGGTTTGGGCCATAAGAGATCAATTTAACTTCTTGGGAGGTCTGTGTTGAGTCTGAAAGAGTTTGGGCTGAATACAAAGGATAAGTCTTGAAGGTAAAAACATTAGGATTTAAGCATAAAAAGGTCAACTTGTGTCTGCTTGCTAGAGAGCATCCAGGAGTTCCTGTCCTGGGGCTGCTTGTGATGACACTTTCAGAATCAGTATTGAATAATAAATTATACAGTTATTTATCTAAGTTCATTTGTCCTGTCTGTTCCAGCATTGCAATTTGGAAATAAGTTCCAGAAGTCAGGAGCTGTGGATCGGGAAGAAGATGAGTCCCACTGACCTGGTGCTGTCTGTGAGGTCTGGAGGGTGGGAAAGAAATGAATGTGAATGGAAGGTAGAAAGGCACAGAGCTACTGGTGGCTTCGCATGAAGCCCCGCAGCAGAAGGTTCACAGTCACAGTTGGGCAAAGTTGCAGCTGTATAAACCTGCTGTCTGACTGGGGCTAGCCACGTAAACTGAGTCCAGGTTTCCTTGTTGCTAAAGTGGAGAGAACATCTTTCTGTCACCTGACCAGTGCTTAGCACAGAGGGTGACCCACAGGAGGAATTTCATGAAGAGGCAGCCATACAGGCACAGAAAAAAGGAGGCCACTTTGTACTTATGTTTTCAGCATTCTCTAATGTCATAAAACGTACAAGGGCTGTTTCTAAAATGGGAAGATATGTTACAGAGGACAGAAGGACTGACCCAAACACACCATCTACCTCATTGAAAAGCAGCTCTCGCCTCTGCTGCTTCCGGAGGTCCATTTTCTTCACCGCGACTTGTTTCCCTGTGTGTTTCTCTGTGGCGATGCACACAATGCCGGTTGACCCCTCCCCAATTTTGATAAAGTTGTCCAAGTATTCCCTGGGGTCTCCTGGGCTGACCACCAGCTGCAAGGCAGCCCGGAACTGTTCGTGGGACACCCTGGAAGGCTGCTGGTCTGAGGAGGAGCCCCAGCTGGGTGGAGGGTAGGTGCTAGATGAAATGCTGAGTGAGCTCAGGTAAGAAGCTGTGGAGATGTACTGTGAGCTGGTCTGCAGGGAGGGGTGGTGGTACAGGGTGGCTTTGTGGTACCCAGAGGGGTACTGGTGGCTGCTTGAGGAGTAGCCTGCTTTGCTTTGACTCTGAGGTAGTTTGCTGGGACCCCTGGGGTAGGTGTCAGACCCTGACAGTGGAGGGCTGAGGACCATCTGTGCTCGATCATAATCCACCTGGAAAGACAGACATAGATGGAGAAATTCACATGCTCTATCTGAACACCACAGCCATCACATAGCTGGTCCAAATGATGAGCACCACTTTTCACAACCTGCTTGGGGGAAAGACTTACCTCGTGAAGTGCTGGGATGTCTGCTCCCACCCTTTATCTGCCCTACAACTTCCCCATCCAGCCTCTTTGTTTCTCCTTCCCTATTAAAATCCCCAGAAGCAGACTCTGAGACCTGGATTAGAATGCAAGCAATAGGAGGTGATCCCTGGACTTATGAAATGAGACAGGAATGGGGAAAAAGTCAATAAACTGTGAATCATAAAGTATGATGGTTAGTTTTAGGTGTCAACTTGGCTATACATGGAGCCCCATTGCTTGCTCAAATACCAGTCTAGATATCACTGTGGAGGCAATTTTCATATGTGATTAACATTTAACTTAGTAGACTT
>SJYV01045339.1:0-14180 GCA_006410875.1 Neotragus pygmaeus
TTTGGTGCTCAAAATCTGCTACTGGAGATTTTCAAATAGCATAATTTCAGAAAGGGAAGCTTCCCTTAATTTCACCTATTCCTTGCCAAGAAGAGGGACTTGAACTCTGAAGTTGCCTTCTTTACTTGTCATTAGAAAAAGAAGTCAATTCTTCGGGTGAAAAAAAAAAAAATTCCCCTTGCTTAAATCTAAGTAAAATGATGTAGGCACACACATTCCTAATATGGATGTGACGAGTCAAAGAAATTCAGTTCTTAATCAAGGTCAATTTTTCTTTAAAGCTCAAGGCAATATTGAAGGACTTAATACATTTCTGTGACTTCCTCCCAGTTACAGGAAATGGCTTCTTTTCAGAATTAAAAATTTTCTTTTGAAGTTTGAAATTTAAAGGCAGCAGAATAGAAGTGTCACATGTGGGCTGGCAATCAAGAGACATAACCAAAGTGTGTGTGGTTTAAGCAAAGCAAAATACAAACAGAAAACCAAAAGGCCAATAGGTTCAGAGCGATTAGCGATAGAGGGAAACACATTTTTAATATTTATTTATTTATTTGCCTGCACAGGAGTCTTAGTTGTGGCATGCAGGATCTTTAGTTGCAGCATATTGGATCTAGCTCCCTGACCAGGGATTGAACCCTGGCCCCCTGCATTGGGAGCACAGAGTCTTAGTCACTGGACCATCAGGGAAGTCCTGGGAAACACATTTTTATGTGATTGGCTTTTTCTTTCACTTTTAAAAAATTGGTATTGAAGTATAGTTGATTTACAATGTTGTGTTAGTTTCAGGTGCACAGCAAAGTGAATTAATTATATGTGTGTATGTGGTGGGGGCAGGCTTCCCTCGTGGCTCAGATGGTAGAGAATCTGTTGGCAATGCAGGATACCCAGGTTTGATCCCTGGGTTAGAAAGATCCCCTGGAGAAGGAAATGGCTACCCATTCCAGTATTCTTGCCTGGAGAATCCCATGGAAGAGGAGCCTGGTGGGCTACAGTCCAAGGGGTGGCAAAGATTTGGACAGGACTGAGTGACTACACTTTCACTTTCACATATGTGTGTGTGTGTGTATTCTTTTTCAGATTCTTTTCTTATATAGTTTATTACAGAATACTGAGTAGAGTTCCTTAGGCTTTAACCTTGCCCCTTTGACATGAATCTTTGTCTGCTACTGTTGCTTCCAGATTGCCACAGGAGAGGATTCAGTATTCAAGTCCCATCACTGGGCAGAAAAGGCACATTGGATGGGGAATGGAAATACTGAGTTGCTCTATTGTTTATGCCCAATTTCTAACTAAGGGCTCTACAGCTGTTAGGTGAGATCACTACCCACCATTCCAGAACGCTGTTGTGGGTGAGGAGATGCAAATGCAGCTTTGGAAATGCTTTGCTGGACACTTTGAAGAAACGCCAACATACTCATTTGGCTCCAGGGTGAAGAGGAGCTTGTACCCTGAGCTAACATTGGTTATCCCTCTTCTACTGAGGCCATAGCATAGCCAGGGGTCCAGTGGCAGAGCAAGTACCAAATTACATCAGCACACGGGGTCCGCAGAACACCTGGGAACCTTTTCTTTTCTACAGGGAGAGTGCATATTCACGTTTTGATGAGACAGAGTGCCCTGTGCTGGGTAACTCAGAACTCCCCTGCTTTCCTTCCAAAGGGTCTTGCACAAGGTGAGTAGTGGAGTATGTCTCAGTCCTCATGTGAAAGCCCCTTCCTAGGAAAGAGTGGGTGAAATGAAGGAAACCATCCCCTTGTAGAATTTTGCTATCTGAAATCACTGAAAGGGCAGTGACAGGTTTGAAACATAAAAATCATGCTTCCTCCATCTCTCCTGTTACTTCTTTTGTGGCTTCCTCTCTCCCTATTACTGATGAAAGAATGGAAGCAGGCTCCGTGTTTAGGGCTATTGTTGATTTTTAGCACTGCAAAGAGGCCACCCCTATACATTTTCTGATAGCTCATCACCATATCAGTTACAGCTTTTAGTGGAGTGGATTTACGGAAATAATCCAAACCTCCAGAGGAGAAGCCTTCAACTGTATCCTACTTCTTGACACATGGGTAATCAGACTTGGTCATTTCCAATTTATGCAAGCTTTGTCCTCTAAAAGTCAGTTATGTCAATTGTTAAGAACTCAGAATGAGTCTTTGTATAGAAACTATAGAAACCTACAGAAGCCCAGTGTAGGATCCAAAACCCTTACCCAATGGACAACTCTTTTAGTCTAACTCGCAGCCTAGAAGGGCTTCGCTGGTGGCTCAGATGGTAAAAGAATCTGCCTGCAATCCAGGAGACCTGGGTTTGATCGCTGGGTGGGGAAGATCTCCTGGAGAACAGAATGGCTACCCACTCCAGTATTCTTGCCTGGAGAATCCCACTCACAGAGGAGCCTGGCAGGCTACAGTCCATGAGGTCACAAAGAGTTGAACATGACTCAGTGACTAACACTAACTAATGCCCAACCTAGAGCTTCAGGAACCCTAGCACAACGTTTCCATAGATGCTTTACTAAGCAGAGTGCCCTGCTCTTGACCACATTTGCAGAGAATGAAGTTCTTCTAACCAGTCTTCCTCTTCTATCCTGAACCAGAGCATCACGAATGCCCCCCTAGGGCATGAAGATCTGTGACTCAATCCATTAGGAATAAGGGTCATTCACAGGAAAGGTGCAAGAAGGTTGAACTCAGCCTATATCATCATCAACATCCTCAAATCAAAGAAGTTTAATTTTACCATGATTGACTACTCTTAGTCTTTCTCTTCTCCTCATTTGGTGAAGACTAGAAAGAAACACTTCAAATTTTAGGGCAGCTTTAAGAGAAATAAGAACTGGTTAAGTATCTTCATTAACTGCTTCCTACTATTAACAACATGTTATTAATTTATAAATCATAGTACATTCAAACACCAAGCCAACTGATTATTAAGGGCTATTTTTATTTCAGGGCACCAATATGGCCTCATCAAGTGTCAAATTCTCATAGTTTGACCTTCAAATTTTGGCTTAGGCCCCACATTAGAACTTGTTTGGACTTTTCTGTGATCATTAACTTCTTGAGTAAGAAAAGAACTTTTTCTGTAGTATTTCTTTGGGGACCATGTAGCCCCAAAGCAGATGTATACTCTGATAAGCTTGGGTAGAGTTAGAGAATGTTAGAAACAGATGGAACCATAGAAATATCTAAACCAATCTGTTCTTTTTGTGGATGAGAAAACTGAGCCCCAGAGAAGGCAACTGACGCTCAAGATCACACAACCGGTGACAGGAAAGTAGGTAGGGCTCAGAGTTTTCAGCTCCTCAATATGGCCTTCCTTCTGCCAGAGCAGACAACAGTAGAATGCCCTTTGAGTTTCAGAAGGTTGTAGACTAGTTATCTAATATTTCTGATAAATAAGTGTAAGACACCGGGTTGCAGGACACAGGCTAGAAATAGCTTTGGGGAGGAAGAGATGAAAACTGTAGATAGGTGGGAGTTTGGATCACAGTGAGTGGTTTCTCTGGATTTCCTGAAAAATCAGGATTTGAAGTTTCAGTCAGGTTCTAGGTCCAGTCTTCCCATACCAGTCCTGCCCCAGACAGTAAAACTATTCAATCCAAGGACACACACACAGGTGGTGCAACTTGACAGTTGGTCAGAAATTACTTCTATTCCCAGTCCTTTTTTACATCCCTCTTTATCCTAGCCTTTTATTTATTGCTTCCTTCTTGGGCTCTATTTCTTGTTCCCTTTTGCTTGTTCCATCTCTGCTTGTTTCCATCTCGTCTCACCATCACCCCTGAATTTGGCCATGTCTGCCTGGAGAAGGAAATGGCAACCCACTCCAGTATTCTTGCCTGGGAAATCCCATGGACAGAGGAGCGTGGCAGGATGCGGTGCAGGGTTCATAAAGAGTTGGACGTGACTGAGCGACTGAACACGCCTTGTAATGCAGGCTGGGAGAAAAGAGCTCTCCGAGACTAGAGAGCTGTTGTTTAATCCCAAGGATGTCATCTTTTTCCTAAGATGACTCTGTGGGGGCAAGCATTGCCTCCCATGCTCTGCCACCTCTAAGTGTAGAACAGACACCATACTTGAGATGCTAGGGGTAAGAGCTGCTCCTTCCCCACTGACCTTGGGGCTGCCCCTCCTTGGAGATACCTGGGGTAGGCAGGCTGGAGGGATGCCTTTGGGTGAGCCCAGGCTTGACCTCTTTGTTGCTACTGATGTGCTGTCAGATAGGAATAATATAAAAAACTATACATTGAGCACATGGGATGCTTTATAAAATCCAGCATGCTGTTTACAGTTTATAAATTAAGTGCCTTGGGAAGAGCATCTGACTTATTCTCCAAGGCATCTTGTTGACTAGATCCAATTGGAATTCTTTGAGTTCCTGGGAAGGGGCTACTTAGCACTTCACACTCTCTGATGAGACTTTAAGTTTTTGTTTTTCTAATTCTAGTGTGAAGTGTTATCTAGTGGCAAGCTTTCTTCCACTTTTAAATCTCTGATTTTGTGTGTGTGCAATTCCTTTGAGAGAGGCTCTATGTTCTGCCATCTTTACCTTACTCATGCCTGAGATGATTGTTTTAAATGATAGTAAACATCGAATAATTCAGTCTGGCACATTGACGTCATTCCAAAGTCATTAGATTTCATCTGCTTAACTTGATCTTCTTAAGAATGATGCAATGGATGTTGCATATGAATTAGATGTTAAGCGAGTTCATCGGCGTGTCGGAAAAGATTACCCAGAAAGACAACAGGCCAAGACTCTTTGCTTGTGGATGCAGTGAGCTGGAAGAAGGAACTAGAATAGGACCTATTTTTCTTCCTGACCCTTAAGTCTCATCTGCTAGAGCAAAAGGAGACTCATAGTAGCTGTTCAGTGTGAGTATATGTTAAATATGTATTTGTAAAAGTAAGCTTCAGGAGGTAAAACCTGCATTTTTATACTGAAAAACAGTCCGGGGGGAAATATGGATGCTGAGTACCGCCCTCCCTTGTCTGGCAAGCAGGGCAAGAATAAGGCCACTAGGTACATGTCACTTGTCTTAGCCGATTGCTGGAATAACTTGTGTGAAACCAGCACTTTATCCTTTGCCAGGGAGAAGGTCAGCCCAAGAGTGAGTTGATCTGTGGATACAACACCATCTCTCACCCAGGAGGCTGGGCCTACTGTAAGCTCTGCTATATTATTTCGCTGAGGGTGACAGGTGGGGAAATCTGGGCACCAGTTGTTCTTTTCCACTGGTATCATTTGGAGGGTAGCTCCAAAGTCGGGCACGCCAGCCTACGTGCCTCTCCTGCCGGCAGAGGCTCCACATTGGAGCTATTAGAATGTGGGCTCTGTATATCGGCCAAGTTCATGTCTCAGAGACTGTATCCGGAGCACTGAGCAACCCAGGTCTACCGAGTTCAATGAGACAGTCACTTTCTCACTCAGTCCATCACTGGCTGGGCTGAGGTTCTAAGTCTTCATTGGCAGCATTTGATTTTTATGCTACATGGCTTTAATAAAATTAAAGCAAGTTAGAATTAATTTAATTTTGAGAAAAATAACAGAAGTTCCTACAAGACAGGCATAGATACCCCTAGGCTGCCATCAAAGGGGGATCTCATCTCGAGTGATGTAAATCCCCTTCATTCCTGATTTTCCTCTTTGTGAGTGCTTCCCAGGGCACTCTGTACACCCTCACCTGTGCACATCCAGACCACCACAATGTTAAGGCAACTTGACTTAATTAGAATCACTCTTTTCTTGAGCATTCTGCTTACTTCTTCAACACAGCAGTGTTGGTTCATTCAATTTGAGCACAAGGCAAAAATCCCAGTGTTCTGTTGCAAGGATTAGACTTTCACGCTCCAAGGGTTCTGTGAGTTCTGTGGCATATTTACACTATTGCTTGCATTCTCGTGTCAGAGTTTAATATAACAACTGAACAAAAAGTATCATGCTTTATGAGAGTGTTGAAATGAAAACATCTATTTCTTATTAATGCTGAAGCAATATTTCTTCTGTCATTCTTTTACACTTTATCTTTATGACTACTTTTTGGCTCAGCTTATTATCTTTAGAGAGAAAAATCAAATAATAGAGTTACATTTCATATGACATTAACTAGCTCTTTATCAGTATAAACGTCATAACATTTGGTTACAAAATTATTTTATTCACCTTTTGGGGAAAAAAAATTTAACTGTGCTTGCAATTCAGAATATTACTACTAGGTGGCAGTAGTGCACAAGAACAAACTGGTCCAGGGGAAAACTATTTGACTGAGACTAACATGTCTTCCCATACTTCTAAAGAACAAAGGTTTAATATTATTAAAACACTCAAAGTGGCACAAACATCAAACATCCATTAACTTCATTACTAGTTCTAAGCCAAGATTTGATTTGAAAAGAGAAAGTATTATTTTTTTAAATGAAATTTTGGATAGGTAATACATTTGCAAGTTCAGACATCTACAAATTAAAAAAAAGATATATAGCAAAAAGTCTTCTTCTCAGGCCTGTCCTCCAAATCCCACACATAACTAACTGTATAGTTTCTTGAGTATCCTTTCAGAGCTTCTCTATGTAAATACAAATTAACATAAATATATATTCTTATCCCTCTTTGTTTTAACACACATCAGTAGAATTTCTGCATTCCTCTTTATAGAGGTACATATTATTTGATTGTATGAATGTTGTATAATATATTTAACCAGCCCCCTACTAATAGAAATTTTGTGCTGTTTCCAGTTTTATGCTATGACAATCAATGCTGTAGTGAATAACCATATGCTTGTGTGATCTCACATGTAGGAGAGTTCTCCAAAGTGAAATTGCTGGTCTAAATTATATACATTTTTGGCTTAATAAATATTGCCAAATTGGCTTCTATAGAATTTGTACCAATTTTTACTGTACTGTCTCCAAAATAGGCTTGTTTTCCCATAGCCTTGTCAACAGAGTACATAATTAGATTGGGGGATTTTTATAAATCTGACTGGTTGAACAAAGAGATGTGTATAAGAGACAGCCCCCTTACCAGAGCCATTTTCAGTCGTTAGAATGTAACTCCCTGGATGGGGGTTCACAGTCTGGGACAACTACTTTCTTGTTAGAAAGACTGCTGATTCAGAAATGCAAAGAATGGGTAGCTTTAGGAGGCAATATATCCCTCATGCTTAGAATCAGGAATTCATCCAATTAGAGTGCATTTCGCCCTCATGTCCAAATCTGTACATGAACATGGTCTATAGCCTTAAACTCAGTTCTTTAAGATTTCCAGTAGATATGTTTTTCTTTTTTTTTTTTTTCTACAAAAGCTAAAAATCTTTTCATACCATGTTCTCTCTTCCAAAGCCTGGCTCAATCCCAACTTTTTCTTTTAAGCTGTGATCCAACCGATTGCCATATCCTTTAAAAATGAAAGGGCAACAGGTTAATACATTCAAGAAAGTTGATGAGTTGTCAGAAAATGCTCAGGGGTGACCCTTCTGTGGTGCCACCCACCAACAATAGCCCTAAAGATGGAGTCTTCTCCCATCCTTTCATCAATAGGGAATAAAGATAGGAAAAGAGTAGGCCACAGGAGAAGAAAAAAAAAAAGGAGAAAGGATTATTTTTGGTGCTCAAAATCTGCTACTGGAGATTTTCAAATAGCATAATTTCAGAAAGGGAAGCTTCCCTTAATTTCACCTATTCCTTGCCAAGAAGAGGGACTTGAACTCTGAAGTTGCCTTCTTTACTTGTCATTAGAAAAAGAAGTCAATTCTTCGGGTGAAAAAAAAAAAAATTCCCCTTGCTTAAATCTAAGTAAAATGATGTAGGCACACACATTCCTAATATGGATGTGACGAGTCAAAGAAATTCAGTTCTTAATCAAGGTCAATTTTTCTTTAAAGCTCAAGGCAATATTGAAGGACTTAATACATTTCTGTGACTTCCTCCCAGTTACAGGAAATGGCTTCTTTTCAGAATTAAAAATTTTCTTTTGAAGTTTGAAATTTAAAGGCAGCAGAATAGAAGTGTCACATGTGGGCTGGCAATCAAGAGACATAACCAAAGTGTGTGTGGTTTAAGCAAAGCAAAATACAAACAGAAAACCAAAAGGCCAATAGGTTCAGAGCGATTAGCGATAGAGGGAAACACATTTTTAATATTTATTTATTTATTTGCCTGCACAGGAGTCTTAGTTGTGGCATGCAGGATCTTTAGTTGCAGCATATTGGATCTAGCTCCCTGACCAGGGATTGNTATTGTACCATATTGAATTTCTAAAATAAATCCTTCAGTAATACAGGTTTTACTGTACATTTTATCCATGAGTACTTTGTTTAGAATTTCTCTTTCTAAATAAATGGATGAGCTTGATCATCTTCGTTTTCCTGTAACCAATTTGGTTGTTAAAATGTTTGCTAGTGGGAATTCCCTGGTGATCCAGTAGTTAGGACTCTGTTCTTCCGTGGCAGAGGCTCCCTAAAATTACAGAACTAAGATCCTGCATGCCATGAGGCACAGCCACAAACAAACAAACAAACAAAAAGGAACCAAAAAGTGCTGGTAAAATGAATTGGAGTGTTCTATATTTTTATGTCTCTGGGAGTAATTTAAATAGACAAATAATAATTTGTCTTTTAGCTTAGATGAAGCTGAGTTCTAAACCCATTTGGTTTTAATGCCATTTTTTTTTTAAAGAAAAATTATTTACTTATTTGGCTATCCTGGATCTTAGCTGTGGCACATGGAATCTTCAGTCTTTGTTGTGGCATGCAGAGTCTTTAGCTGCAAACTCTTAGTTAGGCATGTGAACGCTTAGTTGTGGTCTATAGGATCTATTTCCCTAACAAGGAATCGAGCAAAGGCCCCCAGCATTGGGAGCTTGCAGTCTTAGCCACTGGACCACCAGAGAAATCCCTTTAATGTCATTTTCAATGGTAGATTTTTTTTTTGGTCATTTTTCAACATTTATATTTGGTCTATTCAGATTTTTTATTTCCTTTCAGATTAATAATGACAATTTTAATTTTGTTAGAAAGTTATCAATTTTTTGTAGATTTTCAAATTTGTGCCTATGGATTTTGCATGAGATATTCTCTTAAGTCTTTTGTCTTTGGTTAGAAATTGGTTATACCAATTTANTCAATGCTGTAGTGAATAACCATATGCTTGTGTGATCTCACATGTAGGAGAGTTCTCCAAAGTGAAATTGCTGGTCTAAATTATATACATTTTTGGCTTAATAAATATTGCCAAATTGGCTTCTATAGAATTTGTACCAATTTTTACTGTACTGTCTCCAAAATAGGCTTGTTTTCCCATAGCCTTGTCAACAGAGTACATAATTAGATTGGGGGATTTTTATAAATCTGACTGGTTGAACAAAGTATCTCAAAGTGCTTTAATTTTCATTTCTCTTATATAAGTGAGGGTGCCCTCTTCTATATTTAAGGGCCTGTTATATTTCATTTTCTGTAGAATAAATGTAAATGCCAACACATACCACCATACATACACACACTTTTATAGGATTTTGTTGTCGATGTCGTCGTTTGTTTTTACCACCATGCTATGCATGCTTTTCTTTCATTTGCTTTGCTCATTTAACCATACCTCCTAGCCATGGCTCTGAGAAGAAGTTGGCAGTGGAAAGGGAAGGCCAGGACTGGAATGTCCGCTTTTCCCCTTCATCCCCTTACCATTGATTCCTGGGGGAAATATCTGTAGACCAGAGTGGTGAAAGGAGAAGTCCAATAAATTCTCTTTCTGAGGCTAATTAAGGCTTCAAAGAGACAGATAACCACTTGGGAAAATATAGTAGTATTGAAACTCAGGAAATGGTCAGTAATACCTCAGCCTCTTGACATGGAACTGAAGAAAGCTCTGGCTCTTCGAGCTGAAGTCTTGCTGACTTTCAGTGTAACATGCAGAGGAAAGTCTAGAATATGCAGCTGAAAAGAAAGCAAAAATGCTCTTCTGCATCTTTTGCTGATTTGGAGCTTTAGGTTCAGGTTTGATCAATTTTAGTGAGATGTTACCATTAGCAATGCACATAAAGGAAAGTGATGCAAAGTTGCNTCTAGAATATGCAGCTGAAAAGAAAGCAAAAATGCTCTTCTGCATCTTTTGCTGATTTGGAGCTTTAGGTTCAGGTTTGATCAATTTTAGTGAGATGTTACCATTAGCAATGCACATAAAGGAAAGTGATGCAAAGTTGCGTGCAAATACGGTGTCTTGAACTTTAGGATTATTCTCTACATATGAAGATGGAGGTAAATGAACCCATAAGTATGTAAAATGTTGGCATTTTTCAAGAGGGGGCTGCAGATGCCATTTTTTCCCAACTCCTCTACAGATGAGGAAACCGGGGCTGAAACAGTTCAAATGATCCTGTGCATGATCCCCAGCTAATGAATGGCAGTGCTAGAATCCAGGTGAGTCCCCTCTTTACTGTTCCCTTCCCTTCCTGCAATTTATAGGGCTTCCCTGAAACACACGTACTCAAGTTTTACCATTGCCAGGGATGCTCCACTCTGAAGCAGCCCTGTGTCACATACCTTTCTCCACCTGGGATTCCACTGTCCCACACTCGCAAGACAGCTAAACTGAGGTTAAGGAGGTCTGGGCCACTCTGTTAGAGCAAGAGTAACCAACTTATATGGACTGGAACTTCATCTTATCAATACTTTGCCATGTTTATTCAGACTGTTTGTGAGTCGNGTCACATACCTTTCTCCACCTGGGATTCCACTGTCCCACACTCGCAAGACAGCTAAACTGAGGTTAAGGAGGTCTGGGCCACTCTGTTAGAGCAAGAGTAACCAACTTATATGGACTGGAACTTCATCTTATCAATACTTTGCCATGTTTATTCAGACTGTTTGTGAGTCGGAAGCTTAAAAAAATGTTGTACTATGAAGCAAAATATTCAAACTTTTATCTGAAATACTTTGAAAGCTTCTCTGAAGCTTTAATTACTGTGTTCCTTTTGTTTTTGATGTAATGTCAAGTCCTCCAATTTTCCTAAATGGTTGAAAATATTTTTGATGCTGTCTTCTGGTGTGATAATGCTGGCCATGCCTTGGGGGTGGGGTTACTGAAGTGACTTGAGCTGAGTATGGACCCGAGTCCTTTGTTCAAGAGGTATATGCTTTAAAAGTGAAGTGAAGTCGCTCAGTCGGGTCCGACTCTTTGTGACCCCATGGACTGTAGCCTACCAGGCTCTTCCCTCCATGGGATTCTCCAGGCAAGAGTACTGGAGTGGGTTGCCATTTCCTTCTCCAGAGGATCTTCCTAACCCAGGGATCAAACCCAGGTCTCCCGGATTCCAGACAGATGCTTTTAAAAAACAAGGCAAATTTCAGGTATGGCATGATCCCACTTTAATGACAAGTCTCTGCTTCAACAACCACTTACTTTTTCAAATTATACCATGTGCTTGGGCTACAAAGGCTCTTCAGAAATGTGTGAGTCTGTTGACAACTGTACATGTGTTGCCTTAACCACACTGGAGAGCAGTTAGCATAATGTGTATTTCCGATGCAGCTTATCATTGATGCTGGGTGGCACGAAGCTTCACACAAAAACAGGATGAGCCCAGAGTGCAGAAGTGGAAAACTAGGTGGATGGGGGGGTTGGACTTGGATATGGAAAATGTGCTTCCTTCCCATGGGACATGCCCTGTGTTCGTTACTGCTGACCTGCCTCTTCTCTAGCCCTGGAAGCTGACATGGACATCAAAGCTTACTGAGATACTAAATAGACCCTCTTGCCCCCACCAGCCAGGAGTAAGAATGAGACCACCCAACTGAGTTATGCTAAGGCCAGAACCACATGGTTAATCTTGACTATGGCTTCAAACGATCCTTGTTCCTTGGAACATGGACTCCAGCGATCAGAGTCAACATTAAACCACTGTGTCCACCTTCAAATGATTTTAAATATATACCATAAGCTATGGGGGAAGCGGTACGAAATGGCTGACAGCTTATGAGAATGACACTCTAGAAACCAATATTCTCAACTCATAAATGACATGGAAAAAATTCTACTCAGTACCTCCAGGGTTCCATTAGTTTTTCTGGATAAATGTTTCTGGGGAAAATAATTTCTGCTTTCATTCCAGTTGTGCAGCAGATACAGTGATGATGGACCGCGAGTGCAAAGAGTAAGACGAAACTCTGGCATACAAAGGACAATGACAAGCAGAAAGCTCCAACCAGATCCTGCCCTTTCTTTGAAAGGAACTGGAGCCTAGGAGGTGAAGGCATTTCCAATTTTTAGTTCTCTGCCTCCCTCTGCTGTTCTTCTTGAGAAGTTTTCCCTTACAACAATGAGAAATCATGTACTAGCTGCATCCTTTTCTATGCTCTCCCTGCTGGCGCTAATGGGAGATACAGACAGCAAAACAGAGAGCTCATTCATGATGGACTCGGATCCTCGACGCTGCATGAGACACCACTATGTTGATTCTATCAGTCACCCGCTCTACAAGTGTAGCTCCAAGGTAAGACCAAGATCTCGGCGAGATATCCTTACTCCCAGAAACAGGAGAGAAGGCCTATTCTTATAACAAGAGATGGGGAGCTATACGGCTGACCCATAGGGACTGCCACAGAATCACGCTTTCAGGGTTTCCCACCATGCTTTCAACTGTTGTCAATAAAGCTGCCTAACTGACCATGTACATACCCAGCTACCTTCATTCTATTCAGACTGCTCAAAGTCAGTAAGAAAGGCTGGAAGCTTCCACAATAAAGTTGATGCTAAGCTCAAGGTGGGAGGGATTTGCTTTATCCTTGGCTGTGAAATTGATGAGCAGTGGTATCCTTGTTCAAGAAAGAAAAGTGGTGTCTACATGTTATCATAACTCCTTCTATCTCCACCAGCAATAAAGAGGAGGGAATACAAGCAATATGATTGTGCGTTGGAACATACTTCTTGGTGGGCTCTTCAAATAGTTTCCTGATCCATGCCTTTCTCTTACTGCCCTGTTTATGTTAAAATGAATTCAAAAGAAAGATGGCCTTTTGATAAGTTACTATTTTGCCTTGATTATACAAGTCATTCTTGTTTGGTGCAGGTTATACATATATATATATATATTTTTTTTACACAGGCAAAAATGATGTCTTAGTGTTGAGATGGAGCGTATGAAGTAATACCATGCTTAAACGTCACCAAGAATGGCCAGCCACATGGACCACCCAGAAGGGAGGCACACAGTAGGGAAAAATAGACTCAGAAGGAGATTTCTCATGACTGTCACTGCCCTCAGTCATATGANAATGATGTCTTAGTGTTGAGATGGAGCGTATGAAGTAATACCATGCTTAAACGTCACCAAGAATGGCCAGCCACATGGACCACCCAGAAGGGAGGCACACAGTAGGGAAAAATAGACTCAGAAGGAGATTTCTCATGACTGTCACTGCCCTCAGTCATATGAATGAAATTTTCCCACATTTGGTAAATAAGAATTTGTTTAGCTCAACCTCAGAGATTTTCATTTCCAACCCTGAGACTAAAACCACTTAAATATTCTCATATGGCATGCATTTTTTAAATTAACAGTATAATTAAGAAGTTTTGGTAATATCAACCACTAAAATTGAGACCATATAAGTTAATGGGTCTCCTCTCCATTTAAAAACATTGCGACTTCTGTCTCCTGCTAAAATTTCCATGGCATCTCTGAGTATAGCTCAGTGATGATGGCTTGTTTTAGTTTAGGGAGATCAGAATTTGGATTAACTCACTTTAACCAAAACTTCTTATTTGTACTTGTTGAACTAAAAACAAAAAGCAGTAACTAGATAAACTTGAAATTTTACAAGCCTGCAATTCCTTCTTAGGAAAGATTATAAAACAAATTAAGAAAAAACAATAGGACGTGTTCTCACAGCTGTGATTGCTGAGAAGCTGTAGGCTGAGGTAAGATGGACTAGAGCAATTACTCATTTCTCCTCCACTCCCCCTACAGAGAGCACTAGTACTTCATGTTTTTTATCCCATGGATGATTTCTCCCTCTACTGAGTTGTCCTCTATAATCGTAATTCTTTCTAAAAAAGAAAAAAAAAATCAGGGACTTCCTTGATAGTCCAGTGGTTAAAGACTCTGCACTCTGACTGCAAAGGGCACAGGTTCGATCCCTGGTGGGGGCACTAAAAGATCCCACATGCTGCAAGATGAGACCAAAA
>SJYV01045340.1:0-12926 GCA_006410875.1 Neotragus pygmaeus
GGAGTTGTGTGTCATCGGCTGGGTTTTTGACAGGCTTGCATCTAAAGGGAACCTGCAGAGCTTTCTTCCCGGAGCGGCTCGGGGGTCAAGCATCCGCCTGCCAGTGTAGGAGACTTGGGTTTGATCCCTGGGTTGGGAAGGTGCCCTGGAGGAGGGCATGGCGACCCACTCTGGGATTCGTGCCTGGAGAATCCCATGGACAGAGGAGTCTGACCAGGCTACAGTCCACGGGGTCGCAGTCGGACACGGCTGAGCGCGAGCAGAGAAGAGATAGGAGATGGATGGCTAGATAGCTAGGTAGGATGGCTGGATAGGTGGTTAAATGGATACATAGATGATTCCTAGACAGATTGATACATATGTACCTCCTCCAAGGTAGATAACAGACGAGAGAGACGATATAGATAGATAGACAGGCAGATAGATACAGTGGATTCGGGATATCAGATAGACAGCCAGCCTCCTGTGGTTTGACCAGAGGTTCTCCAGGCCAGCATCTCAATACCCAGGGCAGGACAAGCCCTCTGGTCTCAGGACCATCAGTCCTGGTCTCCCCCCAACCATGGGCCAGGAGTCCCCCCTCCCCCCACCACCCGTGACAATGGGATATGTCACCACAGGTCCCAGGCAGGGGAGTTGAAAAACCCCTGTTGTTGGAGGCTTCTCTGCTGCGGACNGGACCATCAGTCCTGGTCTCCCCCCAACCATGGGCCAGGAGTCCCCCCTCCCCCCACCACCCGTGACAATGGGATATGTCACCACAGGTCCCAGGCAGGGGAGTTGAAAAACCCCTGTTGTTGGAGGCTTCTCTGCTGCGGACCTGGAAAGCCCTCCCGCATCCTCGATGCCTCTCTGGGGCTGCAAAAATGCTTCTGAAGGGGGAAACAGAACAGGCTCCGTCCTGAGAGCAGGACTCCATCTCTGGCTGGACTGTGGACTTCAAGCTCTATGCCCAATATCTACGGAAACAACACACCAAATGGAAAACCAGGCCCCCCTGAAGGAAGAGCCGCAGTGTTCTCCATCACCTAAAAGAATACCCTAATTATCTGTGTAACCGAATAGAACCATACACTCTATTCTGCTTATTAGGGAATGTCCACAGGCCTATTGATAATTGTCCACTGTTACCCACCTAGGCTTAAGGCATATGAATCATGGTGAACTTGGATTGTATCTTTCATTTTCCTTTGTTCTGACTAGTTTCAGGTGATTTGGGGAGGTGGGTTTCGGCACGTATGCTTAGGGTATACAAGGTTTTCACAAAAAGTGGTCGGGGTCCTTGGTTAGGAGGAGACTCTGCCTTGGGCTTGCCGGTGTAGTCCGCTATCTGCATTGTCCCTCTGAGTGAGTTTCTTTCCTGGAACGCGTGGCTGAAACACTTACGCAGGCAGGGTCATGCTTTGCCGCCCCAAATACCTTGCAGAATTTACAGCCCAGGAAAGCGAAAGGCTCGAGTCTCTTCCTTGCATCTGGGTCCAGAATGGAGTTTCTGCACCGAGAAAGCACGGCACCGCGGTTCGGAGTCTTAATCCCAGGGAGGCTCAGGGCACGTCTGTCTCCCAAAGTCCATCTGGGAAATAATTCTCTTCGCCCCAAGGTGACCCAGCATGCCCAGGGCCCATTTCCCACTTAACAGATCACCTTCTACCAGGCTTTGCAGAAAACTCTAGTCTGACCGAAACCTCATGAAAGAAAGCTTCCCTTTCAGTAATAGCCTTCAACTTTGTCTTTTTTTTTTTTTTTAAACGGGGGGAAAAAATACGAACCATAGAACACTTCCTTTATTTATTTTCTTCACCACCCTAGCCCCCAAACAATAAACTATTTAGGCGATGCCGTCCTTGGCATCTCACCTCGGTGGTCAAGTCATTAATTACGAAGCCTGGCCGGCTGCTAAAGGGCTCTGCTGGCCAGCTCCTGCGTGGGGTGCAGAGAGAGCTAACAGTGGGGAGCTTGTCCAGCCCTGGGGGAGGGCTGGGGGCCCCCTAAAAGGGCTACTGTGGCCGCCAGCCCGGGAGGACTGAGTTCTCTTTCTGCGCCTCTGGAGGAGGGAGCCCGCAGGGTTGGCGGACAATTGGGATTTTATGCAGACTCACGTTGAACCCGGTGCTGGGGAAGCTTGAGGGCAGGAGAAGGGGGCGACGGAGGATGAGATGGTGGGATGGCATCAGCGACTCAATGGACGTGAGTTTGAGTGAGCTCTGGGAGTTGGTGATGGGCAGGGAGGCCTGACGTGCTGCAGTCCCTGGGGTCACAGAGAGTCAGACACGACTGAGCGGCTGAACTGAACTGAATGTGGAACTGGGGCTTCTCGGATGGTGCTATGGGTGAAGAACCCACCTCCCAGCACAGAATATATAACAGACCTGGGTTCGATCCCTGGGTAGGGAAGATCCCCCGGAGGAGGAAATGGCAACTCACTCCACTATTCTTGCCTGGAGAATCCCACGGACAGAGAAGCCTGGCGGGCTACAGTCAGTAGCAAAGAGTAGGACACGACTGAGCGGGCAGGCATAAGAGCTTCACCCCTGCAGGCTGGATGCCGCCGCTGGCCAAGCTCAGGTATCAAGGTCGCATCTTTCTCCCTCTCTTCCATCCCTGCTTCCCACCCAGGAACTCTACATCCTGCAAAACAGGACCGATGGCTGCAGACACCCCACCCCCAGGAGTGGACCCCGGCGAGCACACCACACGCCTCTCCCATTCTGCTGCACCGCTTGCCACGAAGCCCCCTCGAGAAAGAGGGGGTCACTGTATTTCTTAGGGGGCTGGTCAGCTCACACTCAGTGGCTCAGCAATGCCTTCGATCCTAAGGAAGGAAGTGAAGTGAAAGTACTAGTCGCGCAGTCGTGTCCGGCTCTTTGTGACCGCCTGGGCTGTAGCTCACCAGGCCCCTCTGCCCATGGGATTCTCCAGGCAAGGACACTGGAGTGGGTTGCCGTTTCCTCCTCCAGGGGATCTTCCCGACCCAGGGGGTGAACCAACATCTCCTGCATTGCAGGGAGATTCTTTACCAGCTGAACCACCAGGGAAGCCCAACAAAAATAAACCAGATAATAATCGATTTTAAGTATTAATCCAAAATAATCAAATTATAGTATCAGATAATGTCAAATCATACTATCAGGAATAAAATGGGAGTGGTTTTTTTTTTTTGCTAAGACACTCAGCAAATTCTATTGACACGAGTTTCTTCATAGTGACGTTTTTAAGGCACTGAAAGCTCGCATCTCACCCTGTATGCTTCTTACTTACCCGTGAAGGCTGCATTCCTCCAAGAAGCTTTCATGGACTCGGCTGTGGGTCCAGCAGGTAAGAATCCATCTGCCAAGGCAGGGGACACAGGTCCGATCCCCGGTCCAGGAAGACCTCATGGGCCATGAAGTAACAGTCTGTGCACCCCAACAAGAGCAGCTATTGAGATGAGAAACCCACGCACAACTGCCCTGCTCGCCGAAACGAGAGAAAGCCAGTGAGCAGCAGCGGAGAAGAAGCGTAAGCAAAATAAATAAGCAAACGTGTCTGCTAAAAGAGAATCATTCATGCCTGTACATTGCTGTTGCAGAGTTCAGTCGCTCAGTCGTGTCCAACTCCTTGTGACCCCGCGGACCACAGCACACCAGGCCTCCCTGTCAATCACCAGCTCCCGGAGTTCGCCCAAACTCATGTCCACCAAGTCAGTGATGCCATCCGACTGTCTCATCCTCTGTCGCCCCCTTCTCCTCCCGCCCTCAGTCTTTCCCAGCACCAGGGTCTTTCCCAACGTATACGTTGCACGTGTTTTCAACCCCACCAGAGGCTGAGATGTCATGGAAGTTTTTCCTTCCTAGTTCTTCATGATTTAAAAAAAAAAAATTTTTTTTTTTTAATTTAATGGGGACAGACTCTTGGTTTCGGATGACAAAAATGTTCTGGAGATAAATGGTTGGAATGGTTGCACAGTGACGTCAAAGTCTTTCGTGGGTCACAGAACTGTGCCCTTAAGGGTGATTAAGGTGGTAAATGCCCTGCCGTCCATCTTACACCACAGTGAATGCTACCTGCAGAAATTCGTCCTCTTCTCTTATTTCTCACTGACTCTTCCTTGTACATCCCCGGCTGTAACATGAATGGACGCTTCAATACGTGTTGCCCTCAGGATGTCATACAAATCCTACTGAAGGATAATATAAACCATCCTTTTTTCCTGTGAGAATTCAGCCTCATGAGGAACTGAGGCCGGCGTCTTCAACTCCAGTGTCATTTAAATGGACCGCCTTGACGTCTGTAAGCGAATCGTCAGGAATTCGGCGTGTTCTGCTTTGAGTTTTTGCAAAGCGCTATTAGGGAAGAGGGGCCGGGGGGCAAAAAAAAAACTGGTCCCCACTTCCGCCGTGGGTCACCCCAACCCAATCACCCACGGCAGGTTGCATACCTGGTCCACGCAACCCTTTCTTCCTCTGCCAAGAAGAGAGATTTTCAGAAACAAAGAAAACGTGCTGAAAGGGAAACAGGCAGAGATTAAAAATTCACTCACATCATTTTCACCAGACCCATCCAGCCCCAAAATACCAGGGGAAAATCTGTAGCATTTTAACTGGAAATAGTTTGGGCGTTAAGAAATATAACCATAAATCCCACCTATAGAGTTCGACCATTAATGAGTTTCACCTGTTTCAGGGCAGTGGGTTGGGGGGGAGGGGGTTGTAAGTCACGCCAGACTCTGAATTTCAGAACTTAGGGCAATAAAACCTAACACTTCACTCTGGACTCTTGGGATAAGCGGCAGAGTCACCCTGCCTCTTTTTTTTTTTTTTTTTTCCTTAAACGGAAAGGAAGAAAACCGGGGAGACTTTGAATTAGTTAAGCATGCAGAGAAGGTGACGTTTCATTTTACGTGCTTTTTAATAATTTTTTTTTTAATGAGGCTTAATCCAATTGCGAATTCTTCGCAAGGACCATACGCTTGGATTTTTTGAAAGCACAGAGCTGAAAGTGCAGAGTCAGGAGCGGAACAGACCCGGCTTGTGTGGCTCACGTGTGGACTCCCACTGGCACCCGGTTCCACGTCTCTTGCTCAGTCGTGTGCGACTCTCTGCGACCCCATGGACAGCAGTACGCCACGCCTCCCTGTCCATCACCAGCTCCCGGAGCTTCCTCAAACTCAGCTGCATGGAGTCGGTCATGCCATCCAGCCATCTCATCCTCTGTCGTCCCCTTCTCCTCCTGCCTTCGATCTTTCCCAGCATCAGGGTCTTTTCCAATGAGTCAGTTCTTTGCATCAAATGGCCAAAGGATTGGAGTTTCAGCCTCAGCATCAGTCCTTCCAATGAACATTCAGGACTCATCTCCTTTAGGATGGACTGGTTGAATCTCCTTGCTGTCCAAGGGACTCAAGAGTCTTCTCCAGCACCACACTTAGAAAGCATCAATTCTTCGGTGCTCAACGTTCTTTATGGTCCAACTCTCACATCTTTACATGACTACTAGAAAAACCATAGCTTCGCCTAGATGGACCTTTGTCGGCAAAGTGATGTCTCTGCTTTACAATAAAAAATTAAATGTCAGGGAAAAAGCAAAAGCACCTTCATCGTCCTGAAAGCAAGCTGACTCCAAGGCTGTGCCATTGGTACCGACCACCCAGCCAGACCCAGATGGGCAAACTGGGAAGAGCCTGGAGCTCCTAGTAGCTTCGAAGTGTCCGCCAGCCTCAGTGGTTTTCCAGCGGCGCCTCCCGGTCCCCAGCACGATTTCTCAGCTACTCATTTATTCAGAAACAGGAAGCTCCCTGGCTCTCTGCGTCTCTTCACGTTCATTCCCAGCGTGACCCTGCCCTGCTCTCCATAGCCCAAGACATATTCTGAGCAAATCGCCAAATTCCAGCCGCCTGGGACCCACGGACCAGCCACCATGTTGCCCTCGGATGACGTTGAACTGAAGCGAGAACGTCCGATGTGGACCTCTTAGCTTCCCAGGTGGCTTGGATGGTAAAAAAAAAAAAAATCCACCTGCCAATGCAGGAAACTCAGGTTCGACCCCTGGGTCGGGAAGATCCCCAGGAGGAGGGCATGGCAACCCACTCCGGTATTCTTGCGTGGAGAATCCCATGGACCCAGGAGCCTGGCGGGCTACAGTCTACGGGGTCGCGGGGTCAGGACACAACTGAAGCGACTGACCGTGCAGGCGTGCACACCCTGGTTCCGTGTCCCCGAGCAGCCAGTCGCCAGGCGCGTCGCTCTCCACCTAACAAGACCGAGCGTGGGGGAAAGAATGGGCTTCTTGGGCACGACTTGATTCACACCCGCTGTGGAGTTTGAGGGAACGCAGGGTGCACAGTGGGTTCTGAACAGACCTTACATTTAGTTTTTTATTTTTGCTTTAAAAAAAAAAACAAATAACGTCTTGTACTTTCACTTTTCACTTTCATCCGTTAGAGAAGGACATGGCAACCCACCCCAGTGTTCTTGCCTGGAGAATCCCAGGGACGGGGGAGCCTGGTGGGCTGCCGGCTATGGGGTCACACAGAGTCAGACACGACTGAAGCGACTTAGCAGCAGCAGCATCAGCAGCAGAGAAACTGCAAGTATCTGCTGCCCCCTAGTGGTAGCTGGGGAGTATGGTCTATCCTCCCAGCCCGTCTCCTAGGACGGCTCAATAGTCAAGAATCTGCCTGCAGTACAGGTTCGATCCCCGGGTTGGGAAGATCCCTTGGAGGAGGGAATGGCAACCCACTCCAGGATTCTTGCCTGGAGAATCCCATGGACAGAGGAGCCTGTGGAGCTACAGTTCATGCAGAATCAAAGAGCCAGACACAACTCAGGGACTCAACAGCAATAGCAAAATAGCAGAATAAAAATATCTAATTTTATGGATTGAGGCAGAAGTAGATGGGAAAGTAAACTGTATCTAACCTTATGCTTTTGGCTAGAAATAAGTAGAATAAACTATACAGAACCTTGTGCATTTAGGCAGAAATAAGTAGCAGAATAAAAATATCTAATTTTTTACATGTAGGCAGAAATAAATAGAATAAAAGCATCCAATCTTATGCATTTATGCAGAAATTTTAGAATAAGCTATATCTGATCTTATGCATTTAGGCAGAAATAAATAGAATAACCTATATCAAAACTAATGTTTTAGGCAGAAGTAAATAGTGGAATAAACTATTTATGACCTCATGCATTCATGCAGAAATAGCAGAATAAACTATATCTAATGTTATGCGTTTAGGCAAGAATAATTAGAATAAACCACATTGAAACATCTGCATTCAGGCAGAAATAAACCATAGAATAAACCACATGTAAACTTATGCATTTAGGTAGAAATAAATAGTAAAACAAATTACATGTAACCTGGACTTCCCTTGTGGCTCAGCTGCAATGAGAATCCACCTGCAATGTGGGAGACCTCAGTTCGAACCCTGGGTTGGGAAGATCTCCTGGAGAAGGGAAAGGCCACCCACTCCAGTATTCTGGCCTGGAGAATTCCATGGACTGTATAGTCCATGTGGTCCCAAAGAGTCGGAAACGACTGAGCGACTTTCACTCACTTTTATGCATTTAAGCAACAATAAAGCATAGAATAAACTATATGCATTTAGGCAGAAATAATTAGAATAAACTACATCCAATCCTATGCATTTAGATAAAAATGTAGAGTGGACGAAATATACCTAATCTTATGCACATTTTTGCCTAAAGAGGAAGCTTTTTGTATACAAGAACAATAAGCAATCAGAAAAAAAAAAAAAAAAAAGCTTTTACATCGTATCAGACAGCTTCATCCTCATTCGAGAATCAGGATTCCTAAGAAATGAAACTTTAGGCTCCTTATAAATAAACGGGCATCTCAAACCTCAGCTGCCAGCTATAAGTGTCTTGTGCACGATTCTCTCCTGGGGAATGCTGGGAAATTCAGCATTTGAGATGCTGAGCTGGGTACCAGGATCTGAGTGGGAGTCTTGCGTGCGTTTGGATCACAGGACATCACTCTTGCAAATTCCCTTGGGTCATTTTTTTCTTCATTTTTTTTTTCTCCTGTTGGAGAATAATTGCTTTATAATATTGTGTTGACTTCTGTCCTTGTATCATTTTATTTTAATGGACAGAAAGATGAAAGAGGGGAGTGACGCCTGCTGCTGGCAACAGCGTATTTTCCATCATGAAGACGTGTGATTCTCTTCCAGCAGCTCAGAGGAGGCGACTGGTCAGTGGGGGGACTTGGGCGAGTGCTCTTTCTGATGAAGGCAGTTGCGTGCCAGGGCGTGAAAATAAAAGGTGCGTTCGGCTGGGAATCTTCCTTGCTTTCAGGAAAGGAAGGAACTTTTCTCTACCTTCAGGAAAGGAATTTATGCACACAATTTACAGAGCCCAGATAACGCAAAGCAAAAGGTTGAATTGAGGGAAATTCACCTTCTCTCCCGGAAGGAAATTTCAAAGCTGGCCAGCAAGGACTGAATCAGCAGCAATATCGAAACGCCAGCTCGGCAGGGAAGAAACTGGCAGAAGGGCAATGATTGGGGGCAGGAAAGAAGTGATTTGGGGCTGGATGCCGGGCGGGGGTGTGGGGAGGAGACGCTAGAGAGACGTGATATACGTGCAGGAGCAGCTGGTTCATGTTGTACAGCAGATACCAATACGACGCTGTAAGCCGACTGCGCGTGCTCGATCACTTCCGGCGCGTCCTTGGCCACTTCCGGCGCGTCCTTGGCCACTTCCGGCGCATCCCTGGCCACTTCCGGCGCATCCCTGGCCACTTCCGGCGAGTCCTACTATGAGACGCTACGGGCCGCAGCCATGCCCTCCTCCGAAAGCAATGAGAACTCCAGGTAAAAATACATTTAAGAAAACAGCAAATAGAGTCAATGAATTGCTAAGGCGGATAAATTTGATAGTAAATTTGGTAAAATTGATTGCAAGTTAACTGCTAAGGCTGAGCGAAGAGTGAGGGGAAAAAAAAAAAGCGGAAGCGTTGGTCTCTCGGTCGTGTCTGACCCTTTGCAAGCGCATGGACCGCAGCCCACCAGGCTCCTCCGTCCGTGGGATTCTCCAGGCAAGACTATCGGAGTGGGTTGCCATCCCCTTCTCCGGGAGATCTTCCCGAATCTGGGATCCAGCCCCGGTCTCCCGCATTGCAGGCAGATTTCTTTACCCTCTGAGCCACCAAGGAAGACCCACGGGAAGGGCAGAAGGAGGCATTGGCACCTCACTCCAGTACTTTTGCCTGGAAAATCCCATGGACGGAGGAGCCTGGAAAGCTGCAGTCCATGGAGTCGCTAAGAGTTGGACATGACTGACCGACTTCCCTTTCACTTTTCTCTTTCATGCATTGGAGAAGGAAATGGCAACCCACTCCAGTGTTCTTGCCTGGAGAATCCCAGGGACGGGGGAACCTGGTGGGCTGCCGCCTATGGGGTCGCACAGAGTCGGACACGACTGAAGCGACTTAGCAGCAGCAGCAGCTTAGCAAAGTATCTACTGTATTTCTAGCCATTGCTAACGAAAACTTAGTAAAATTTTCAATTAATGTATAAAGAAGTGTAAAAAAAAAATTTACACGTACAACAAAAACTCCCAATATAAACAATTAAATCTAGCAAAATAAGTCCAGCACTTCTTTCAGAAAGCGTTCCTAAAACTTAAACAGATAACGATGATCATCAGTTTTGTTTGCTGGTTAAAAACTCAATATGGTAAACACTTCAATTTCCCTATATTGCTTATGGATTTAAGGGAATTCTAATAAAAAAATCTTTGCTGATTTTTTTTTTTTAAGTAACATTAACCGTATGTATGTATTACCGTATGTAAATTAGAGAGCCAGTGGGAATTGGTTGTAAGAGCTCAAAGCGGGGCCTCTGTGACGACCTAGAGGTGGGAAGGGGCGGGAGGTTCAAGAAGGAAGGGACACATGTCTACCTGTGGCTGCTTCATGCCGATGTTCGGCAAAAACCAACACAGTATTATAAAGCAATTATCCTCCAAGTAAAGCAATTTTTTTTTTTTTAAGAAAGAATTGCTTTGCACATATGGCGACCCGCCCCGGGGTCAGAGGGCTAAGGAAACAACGACTGTGATCCCAGGCGCCCGCAGGGTCAGGGGTCGGTACCCAGAGCCACATGTGGAAGGCGGATGGGGCAACGGCACCTTCCCTCCGAGAGGCGAGGGCTGCAGGTGGGCAGGGGTCGGGTACCCCATCTGGAGGCAGGGAAAGCGTGTCCCCCCCACCCCTGGGGGAGAAGAAATCAGAAGAGGTTAGGGGGCATGGGGCACTTTCCAAGAACAGGCAGTCAGGATTCCACCTGCTGGACCATCACCCGACTGGCTGGGCCCCCAGACCTTGGAATCTCAACACAGGGGTGACCCCATGGGCACGTTGTGTGTGGCATTAGTGGGCGTGTGCTTTAAGACCGAACGCTACCTTTTCCCCTGCACCCCTGGAAGAGATGGCATCTAGGGTGTGACCATAGGTGCTGGTTCAGTTTTGTGTGGGACCATCACTTCCTGGGAAGGTGTTTCTGTGTTGACAGGAAAGGGGTGTGGCATTTGCCACTGTGGCATAAATTTTTTTTTTTTTTTTTTAGCCAAAGGCCCTTGAGTTTCTGAAATTCTTCATCTGCCTGAAAGTAGAGTCTCCCCCCGAAACACGAGTTGCCCAATACCCACTTCCTGGATGCAACTCTAATCTTGTTTTCTGGGCAGTGAGGATGGGACCACACCCCACACGGACGTCAATACCCAAATATCGTATCTCCCATCTGTTCTGCGAAGGGCACGTTTACCTTCTGTTCTCTGAAGGGCACATTTATCTTTCCAGTCATTTGCTTTTCTTTCACGACTCTTTGTCTCCCCATTCCCAGGAAGCCATTTCTTCTCCCAGAAATGTCCTCTTCCGCTCCTCATTCCCTGTGAACATGAAATAGAAAGCCCCTAATGATTCAGAATTCTCTGTGAATTTCTGTGAATATATATATATGCACCATTCAATGTTTTATTCCCTGGTTAACCCAGCTTTTATCGGTTTAATTTGCACACCCCAATGAATGCACCTAAGAGGGTAGAGGAAAAGTTGTTACTCCTTGACAAGATCGATGGAGGGAAAGATGATACAGAGTGGCTGGATCCAATGTACCCCCACTTCCTCTGCTCCCCCAGAGTAACCTTTCCTCTTTTTCTTCCTTTTCCCCTCTTCAAATATCTGCCTCCCCAGATAACAATGCGAGAGACCCAGGTTTGATCCCAGGGTTGGGAAGATCCCCTGGGGGAGGAAATCATAGCCTACTCCAGTATTCTTGCCTGGAGAATCCCATGGACAGAGGAGCCAGGTGAGCTACAGTTCGAGGGGTTGCAAAGAGTTGGGCACAATTGAGTGACTAACACGTTCACTTTTCAGATACCAACAAAAGGCAAGCTTTGAGCTTCCTTGAAGTCATTTCTCCTGTGGCATTGAGGCTGGACCAGAGCAACAGGTTTCCCCTTGCGAGTATCTAGGAAATTGTCCCTGGGACGTTGGTGATGGGCAGGACTACAGGAAAGGATTCTCAGGGGGCCCCAACAGGAAACTTGGGAAGCCAGAGCCAGACCCTTGCCCAAGGTTCTCTCGGGTCCTCCAGTCTTGGCGCCAAAGTTCTCCGGAGGCTTGGGTTACTGTGTGGGCTTGTCTGCTGCCCGCTGTCTTCAGGGAGAAGACTTATCTGTGCTAGGGGGCTGGGCTACTGTCTCTGTTCACCGGTGGATGACCACAAGGGCATGTACATCAAGCCTGTGTGAGTTGAGTTACTGTGAGTTGGGCCTTAAAAAAAAAAAGGCTGGCTTTGGGAATTCTGGTGAACTTAGATTTCTGAGTCTATAAATTTGAAGGGGCAGTTTCACTAATGGGGGGAAGTCAAACTAGGCAGGTCTACCATCCAGCGTATTTTAGTTAAAAGCGCTGTTCACTCAGTCATGTCTGAGTCTTTGCAACCCCACGGACTGTAGTCTCCCAGGCTCCTTTGTCCATGGAATTATCCAGGGAAGAGTACTGGAGTGGGTTGCCATTCCCTTTTCCAGGGGGGTTTTCCATCCAGGGACTGAACTTGGGTTTCCTGCATTGCAGGCAGATTCTTTACCATCTGAGCCTCCAGAGAAGCCCATTTAGTCATAAAGAGCTGAGACAAAAGCTGTAAAATAACGCTGATAGGATAAAAAAAATTCCAAAACGTTACCGAAAATGGAACCAAGTGATGATACACCATATTTCCACATAATACACTCTGTATTTCAAAGAGACTGCTGGTCTGCAAATTCACCTGGTGATCCAGCCCAAATGCAATCAGAATTTCTACAGTTTTTTTTTCCCCATTGTTATGTACAAGCTATTTAAAAAGGGTGTGTGGAAATTCAAAGGGCTTAGAATCGCCCAACAGAAGGGGTGGAGGAAGGAGGGAGGTGGCCAGAGAGAAGAAACAAGAAACGGGTTCTAGCAGTCAGATGTCACGTTTATTTGTTCCCTTTGTTCAGTTGCTCAGTCGTGCTCAGCTCTTTGTGACCCCGTGGACTGCAGCACTCCAGGCTTCCCTGTCTTCACTGTCTCCTGGAATTTGCTCAAACTCCTGTCCATTGAGTCAGTGATGCCATCCAACCATCTCATCCTCTGTCATCCCCTTCTCCTCCCGCCTTCAATCTTTCCCAGCATCAGGGTGTTTTCCAATGAGTCAGCTCTTCATATCAGGTGGCCAAAGTATTTTTGGAGTTTCAGCTTCAACATCAGTCCTTCCAGTGAACATTTAGGACTGATTTCCTTCGGATGGACTGGTTGGATCTCCTTGCAGTCCAAGGGACTCTCAAGAGTTTTCTCCAACACCACAGTTCAAAAGCATCCATTCTTCAGCAGTGGCACCCCACTCCAGTACCCTTGCCTGGAAAATCCCATGGATGGAGGAGCCTGGTGGGCTGCAGTCC
>SJYV01045343.1:0-16658 GCA_006410875.1 Neotragus pygmaeus
CTGCAAGGACCTCCTTGCCGACTAACGCAGGCAGGTCTCACACACACACACACACACACACACACACACACGCACGTGCACAGGAGCCCCAGCTTCCTGGGCGCCTAGAGCCCTCCAAGGAGCCCATGTGTCATGCAAATGCCCTCTCCAGGGGCCTCCCCAAGGGTGCTAGAGAGCTGTGGCCTGTCTAGAGTGGGGCCTTAGACCTAGGCTCCCTGGGTCCTGCAGCTCCCGCCCCTGCATGGGGGTGGCGGTGGAACTAGGGCCTGGCAGAGGGGCCTCAGCTGCAGACCCAGGCAGGCCTGAGGTTTGACCTCTCTGCAGCCTGTGAGCCCAGTGCCGCCGCTGCGGCAGCTCCTTTGGAAGCCCCAGGCTGCCAGGCCCCTCCTAGCCTCCTGGAACTCTCCTGGGTGGGAAGGCCGGGCTTCAGTGTTCTCGGCTGCCCCGGGCAGGGCGCTCAGCTCTGTGCCCCATCTCCTCCCCCAAACAGGGGGGTATACAGCCCACTGACCCCGCAGCCGAGCCTGCTGGGCCATCGCCCCGCGCCCCCATGCCCGCCCCTCTACAGCTCAGATTTGGGATCCAGGACGGCCATCAGACCCGGACGGGGCCCCATGCTGGGGTCGGTCGGCCTCTGCGTCCACTTGCCACTTGCAGCCAGAATGGCCAGGCCCGGGGACACGGGCTGAGTGACAGAAGCCACGGCCACCCCACCCCTCCCCAGGGGCCGGTGGGCCTGGGGGAGCGGCCGCGTTGGAGCCGCGGGAGCCCGGCGGGCCGCTCTTCTGCCCAGGACGCAGTGTGGCCAGAACAGGGCGGCGTCTGCTCAGGGCGCCGGCCACCGGCAAGCGCAGCCACACAAGCGCCCACTGTGTCCTAGAGCAGCCTCGCCCCGCCCCCCCCACACCTGTCGACCTGCGCCCCCACTGTGCTATCCTGCAGTGCCCGGAAGGCCTCCGGGCCCTGGACTCCCCAGCCTCACAGATCAGGGTTTCTGGCACTGTGCCCCTTCCTGCCCTCCACCCCCAGGCCAGGTTTCGAGGCATGGGAGACCCTCCCCACCAGCCACCCCAAGCCCGGGAGAGGGTCCTGACAGCAGAGTCCCTTGGCAGCAGGGGCTGGCTTCCTGCTGGGGTGCCTGGAGGCAGGGAGTGCGGCAGGAGGGCTGGATTGGGTCCATGTCGCAAAGGTAGGTGCAGGCCTTGGACACTGCCGCTGGGCTGGGGCCAGGGCCCTCTGCTGCCCAGCGTCCGTGGCCTAGAGAACAAAGGCTCTGATGGGGTCACGACTGCCGGGGTGTCTGGCTGCTGGACACGTCGGTGGGGAGGGCACTTGGGTTGCAGATCATGAAGAACACGGACCCCCGGTCAGGGCGCAGAGTCCACCCAGGCCCCTCCAGGTGCCAGGTCAGCACCCATGGGGGCCCATCGGCGCTGGACACAGGGGACCCATGCGTTCCCCCGGGGCATGCAGAGCACTCTCCTGGCTCCTGGAAGGAGCTGGAACCTCGGGGCAGGAGGTCAGAAGGAGGGAGCACCAGGGGCAGGATGACCTGGGCTCCAGCAACTGGGAGGAGGGGATGTCCCCACGAACACGAGGCATGGGGCGCGGAGTGACTGGCAGTGGAGGGCTGCAAGGCAGAGAGGCTGAGTCCACAGGCTGGAAGGGCCCTGGAGGGTGGCAGAATTTAGGGGGTCTCTTCCTGCTCCCCGCCCCCACTCCCACCCCCGAGGCCCCTCTGCACCCAGCCCAGCGAGGGCCTCAGGCCGGCAGGACCGCCCAGCTCACAGATGGGGAAACCGAGTCTGGGGCAGAAGTACAGGCGTCTGGACAGGCCTGGCGGACATAGACTGCAAGCGGGCCCGGTGGAACTGGTCTGACCAGGTGTGTGTGCATGTACAGGTGTGTGTGTGTGTGTGTGGATGGGAAGCCGGCCAGGAAGCGGGCGGAACGAAGGCCACAGCCTGCGTCATGGGCAGCAGCTCGGGGCCCTGCCCAGGTGGGGGCCGGCACACCGCCGTCCACTCTCCCTGAGTCAGAGCTGGAGAGATGGCGGGGGCGGCCAGGGGTGGCCCGGGCCTGGCTGTAGGCAGTGGCCTCCCGCCTCTGCCCAAGGGCAGCCTGGCCAGCACCCTCAGGGCCTCTGACCACTCACGGGGAGAGCCGGGCTCCACACGCCCAACCTCACCAAGAGGCCCGGGGCCCGGGCAGGCAGCCGGGTCCCCTCAGGGGTCCCCGGTGTCCTGGTAGGTGGGCCTTCAGGAGGCAGACCCTCCACTGAGGCCCCACGGCTGATGCTCAGCCCAGCCCAACATCCCGCCTGCACTGTGGACACGTTTCTGAGGGCACTGCTCCAGCCTCCCCAACTCCAAGACTCTCGCCCTGGCTAGAGCCATCTTTCCGCCCCATCCCACACCTCCTCAACCCCAAAAGTTCTTCCACAGGGACAGCTCAGGGCCGGCGGCTCCTGCCACTCATTGAGCTTCCCTGCCACCCCCAGTCCTGTCCTGGTGACCTCCGGCCTGGGTTTTCCTGCCTGCGAGCTGGACAGCACCACGCAGCCTCAGTGGGCACCTGTACCCGAGGACCGGGAGGAAGAGGGCCCATGTGGGCAGGTCCTGGGCAGGAGCAGCTCCCCATCCTGCCCTGCTGCCCCACAGGATGGACCTCGGCCTCGGGAGGGCAGTGCAAAAACAGGACCCGGGAGCTGGACCAACAGCACCGCCCCTCGGCGCCCAGAGCCGGCTCCTGCAGCTGCCCCCGAGGCTGGGTCAGCGCAGCCCAGCCGGACCCGGCGTGGCACTCACGGCCGCGCAGGGACCACTGTGAGTTAACATCAGAGGTGCAGGGTGGCTGGCAGGGGGTCCCTGCCGCCAGGTGTGGGCTCCAGCCACCACCACTCGCCACGCACACAGGCACCTCCCCGCACCCTCCCAGGGCCGCCGCTGCTGAGACAACCAAGGCAGCCACGGAAGGTTCTGGGTGTGAGCGGCACGCTCGGAGCAGACTCCAGACACCGCCTCGGAAGGCCCCGGGCTGGGCTGAGCGCCAGGACGGACCCCAGGGTCAGGGCCGCAGAGGGGCCCGGGTCGGCCTGGTCTCCTGCCCCGTGTGGCAGCCTCAGCCCTGGGTCCCCAGGCAGCTGACTCGCTGCCTGGGAGGGGCCCTGGGCCTGGTCGAAACCCTGTACTGGCGCGTCTCAGAAACCGCGAGTCAGCGGCTCCCTGCTGCAAGGCCCGCCACTGGGAACGCCCAGCTGAGAGTGGCGGGCAGAGGGCTGGGATGGGCATCATTTGGGTCCCCGTGGGGCCCCAGCTGGGAGGCAGCAGGGAGCCAGGCTGTCACAGGTTCAGGAAGGGCAAAGGCGGAGGCCTCAGCCCGCTGGGGTGGGGGTCCCCGCCCGTGTGCCTGCGAGGAGGCTGAGTCATATCTGACTCTCTGTGACCCCATGGACTGTAGCCCACCAGGCTCCTCTGTCTATGGGATTCTCCAGGCAAGAATACCAGAGTGGGTTGCCATTTCCTTCTCCAGAGGATCTTCTGGCCCCAGAGATCGAAACTTTGTCTCCTGTATTGGCAGGCAGACTTTAGCACTGAGCCACGCGGGAAGCCGAGGGCGCCTGCAGCCGCCCCCCCACCAATGTCAACCAGCAGTGCTGGGAAGTGACTGAAGGGCCTGCTTCACTGACAGGAGGACGGACTCCGCAGGGAACCTCCAGGGTCACGGCGCCCGCCCTGGGAGCCGCCTGCCCTGACTCCTATCCGGAGCCAGACTGTGAGAGGCCAGGCCCCTGAGAGGAGTGGGGGGTGCTGGCGCAGGGGCCTCCCTGGGCTTGCTGGACATCCTGGCCACCACACCCCCAACCCGACCCTGGCGGGCCCAACAGGGAGGACATCAGGCCTGGGGCGGGAGCCAGGCGGCCCTGGGCAGCGGGAAGGGAGGGGCTGCTGGCCTGGGACGGGGGTTTCCTGGGGGTGGGGAGCCTGGCCAGAGAGCAGGTGGATTCTTCCCATTCCTGTCGTTTCCCTGTGATGACTCGGCAGCTGTCCACGGGCGAGGTCTGCTCCACAGCCTCAGGGGTGTGCCCGCCCCGGCTACCCCCGCCACTCACCCCCAGGCGCGCCCACCTTCCAGCTGCCCAGGCACCCATGCTCTGGGCTTGGCCTCCTGCCCACCCAACCCCTTGCAGACCGTCACAGGGAGCAGGCCCTGGACGCTGGGGCGGGCACTCCTGCCGGCCACGGGCCCTGCCCCCGGTGCCCCCATGGGGTGAGGGCTGGGCTGGGGGTTGGGACGGCCACCGTGGGCTTTGGGGGCTCCCCTCTGGACAGGGGATCCCGTGTGTCCACCCCTGGCCACATGCCGTGCAATGCCCTTGTCTCCTCCCTCCGGAGCGGGTGGGACGGCTTCCTCGTGAGCCCCAGGGAGGAAGGGCCGGTGGTGCCTGGCCAGGCTGGCACGGGGCTGAGGAGGAGTGGGCAGGAGGTCCCAGAAGAGCACGTGGATGGGGGGGCCGTCGGGTGTCTGCACACCACCCCCGGGGCTGCACGGGCCAGCCACTGCGTGGGCACACGTGGGCACATCACTGCCTCGGCCGTGAGCCTGGCTGGCCAGCCGCTGGGGCACCCCCACCCCCAGGCCCTGAGCACCCCAGCGCTGGAGGCCGGTGGGACTGCGGGGCATTTAGGGATGAGCCGGGCAGGAGCTGGAGCTGCCCCCTTCACAGAGGCCCACTCAGCTCCTGCGCCCCGGCCCCGCACCACTGTCACTCCCTGGGAATCCAGGAGGGGCCCTGAGGCTGGAAACCAGCCCGGTCACTTCTGCTGAACCGGATGCTCTGCCCAGGCCGCCTCGGGCCCCAGGAGCAGGGTGCCAGGGAACCCTGGGTGGAGACAGACAGCTCCACTCGGGGCTCTAGGGGCCCCACGGGCTCGCCCAGTCGGTGCTGCGTCTAAACTTGGGGGCCGGCCCAGAGCTCCAGCAGCCCTGCAGCTCCTGTCGCAGCTCTTGCCGCCTGCTCTCCCATCCCCCAGGACTACGCGGTCAGCCAGGAAAGGCCGCCGGCCTGGCTCAGGGCCACCAGACTCTCCCCATCATCCCCCGCAGGCCTGGGTAACAACCCCTGAACACCTGGTGGGCTGCGCTGTGATCTGAATGCCCTGGGCCCTTCAGTGCCCTGTGCAGGCTGGCACTGGGCTGCCTCTGGAGGCCTGACTGCGTCCCCCCGAGCCGGAGCCACAGTGGGGAGTCTGGAAGGCCCCATGGGCCCCAGGGCCTGTCTGGGGGCCTGTCCTCTGCTCTGGCCCGGCTCCATGTTCGGCCTGTGGCCACCAGTGTTCAGCGGCTGCCCACAGGCCTGGGTCCGCTCCAGCGGGCGAGGAAGAAGGTCAGCTGCCCCTTGGGTCAGGGAGCCTGGGCCCCAGAGCAGGGTGCTGAGCCCCACGAAGGCAGCCGTCATCAGTGCAGCCTTCTTTCTCCACCAGCAGAAGCTGGACCATGCTCTGTCTTCCTTGGAACCAATGACCCCCACCGCCACGCCCAGGTGTGGAGGGCTCTTCCCTAGCTCTCTTATTCCTGAACCCTTAAAGGAGAGGGCCACAAGGACTGGGGCGCCAGGCCTCTGGGCTCTGAGCTGTGTGGGTGTGGCCTGGGGCTGGCAGGGAGGGGCCAGATCGAGCCTGACCTGAAACTGTCATCCCTCCTGCTCTGCTTTCCAAGCTTGATCCATTCTTGGGCAAGGCTCCCACCTTGGCGGTGACAGCCTCCTATCTTCCTGGCGGGGCCAGCTGCCACCCAGGGGCTCATCCTTCTCTCCGACAGCCCCCGACACTGCTCTCTCTGTGGCGTGGTGTCAGCGTGGGATGGGGGTGTGTGTGCACGTGCTGAGCCTGAGCAGTTACACAGCAAATACTCAGTACGTGTCTCCAAGGCCGTCGCTGCGTCTTGACCCTACGTTTACTGTGACTAGGCCCTCCCGGGTCCTTGGTCCGGACAGTCGGAAGGTCCACTTGAGCGGGCAGTTTTCTGTGGCCTGAGTGTGGTCTGACCACTCATCCCAGCACTGAATGAAACTCCCCCGAGACGAGGTCATTCCTGCCGCAGGCCCTGGGACCCAAGGTCTCCACCGGCCCCTGGCCAGCTCCCAGCAGCACAGCTCTGACCCCGCCTGGCTGCGTGCCCCTCCCCCACCCTGGTTCGGCCCTCCAGACTCAGCCGCGCTCTGCCTGCTCCTTAGGAAAGCCCCCATCATGGCCCCGCGTGGCCCCTGGAGCCGCATGCAAGCCAGAGGCACACACAGGCCAGCTGGCCTAGCCTCCTGCTCCGCAGGGGTCCCCCTGCAAGGCCTCTTCTGTGTCCCTTCGTCGTCCATGCCAGGGGCCGAGCAGGACTCAACCCACCCAGCACCACCCACAAAGGCCGCCCAAGGCTCCCTGGCCGGGTCTCAGAGGCTGTGTCTGCTGCTGGCTTGGGGCACGGGGCTCCTGCAGAGGGCGGCCCCACTGCTCCCAGCCCCCTGTCCCGTGGCCTGGGCCTTTGGGGTAAGCGGGCTCCTCTGTCCCAGTCCCGCCGGAGCTGGGCTCCTTGACCTTGAGGGTCTCAGCACAGAGGTGGTAGAGCTGCCACTCTGCTGGGCCCTGCCCCAGGCCTCCCCGTCCAGGAGCCCCCGACTCTGTGAAATCTGGGCCTGGGCCCAGGACAAGTCTTAGGCATCCACTGCACAGCTGGCAAGCACGTCTGAGTGGCTCCTCCTCCTGGCCTACTCGGGATGGCCAGAGGCCCCTCAGAGGGGATCCCCAGGCAGGGTGAGGCCCCAGCAAAGCGGCCGGAGAGCTGGCCTAGGGCCAAGGCTGTGCCCACTGCCTGGGGTGGCCCGGCCCCAGAGCCTGACAGAGGGCTGAGGTGAGGACACCACCCCTTCGGCCTGGGTGGCCCCCGAGGTCTGGTCACTGGTCCCATCACCACCGCCCCCGGGCTGGGGTGGGGTGCTCTAGCCCAGCTGGGTTCCAGGTCAGATCCACCTGGACTCCAGCCTCTCTCCAGGTTGGGCATCCCAGGGCAACGCCAATTTTTCGAGGTCCCCTTGGCCAAGACCCAGGTGACCACCGCTAGGCGGCTTGAGGTGGCATGCACAAGGGTGGTGGGAGGTGGAGTACCAAGAAGAGCTGGCAGCTCTTGAACTTGGCCTGGGGTCAGGTCAGGCAGGGGGCTCCCGGGCAGGGAGACTGCGTTCCCACAGGCCGCCAGCCACAGCCCTGGCCATGACTGGGTTCCCACGGGTGACTGGGTTCCCACGGCCCCGTCGCCTCTGGGGCACACAGAAACGCAGGCTCTGCGGGCTCCTCTCCCCGGTGGGTGAGAGGCCAGGACAGAGGCAGAGCGGGCAGAGGGAAGGCCCCTCCTGCTTCAGCCCGGCTGCAGCCACAGGGACGCCTGTGCCGCGAGGCGTGCAGCCCGAGCCGGTTGCGGACCTCTCGGGGCCCGGCCTGGGGTCGGCCAAACGGTGCTGGGGTGAAGCTGGGCGCTGTCAAGCCAGGCCCTGCAGGCTGCAGAGGGCTCCAGCACGGGGGTGGAGGCGGGACAGGGCTCAGCGGGGCGAGTCACCGGGCTGACCCTGCCGGCCGGGCGGTCCTGGAGGATGGGAGGCGGGACAGTGACGTGCAGGTGCCGGAAAGACCTGGCAGCTGAGGGGGCACGGACAGGGGTCAGGGGCAGAGAGGCGGTCCTCCAGGCACCGGCGGGGTGGAGGGGCATGGAGAGTCCAGGGCAGGGCCGAGCAACCCCATGGGATGGCCAGGGTCAGCTGGAGGGGCCGGGTGAGGAGGCCCTGGTTGCTGGCACGGGGACTGAGTGGGGCGAGGGGGACAAGGGCCCAGACCCAGAGCCTGTGCTGGCCCCCTGCTGTGACGCCAGCCTGTGAGCGTGTGTAAGCATGTGATGGTGCGTGTGCGTGTCCACATGTGAGTACCCGTGTGTAAGCATGTGATGGTGTGTGTGTGTCCACGTGTGAGTACCCGTGTGTATGAATGGCCGTGAGTGTGCATAAGTGTCCACGTGTATGAGTGTCCTTGAGTGTCCATGTACGTGAGTGTATGTGAATGTGTGCATGAGTGTATGAGTGAGTGTCCTTGAGTGTGCATGTCTGCGTGTATGAATGTGTGCGTGCATGGCCGTGTGAGTACCCACGTGTCTCTGAGTGTATATGAGTGTCTGTGAGTGTGCATGAGTGCTCGTGGTATGTCTGTATGAATGTCTGTGAGTGTGCCTAAGTGTCCATGTGTATGAGTGTCCTTGAGTATGAGTGTCCATGAACACGCATATGTTCATGGTGTGTGTGAATGTCCTTGAGCACGCGTGAGTGTCCCTGTACATGAGTATCTGTGCGTATGAACGTGTGCATGACTGTCCGTGAGTGTCCCTGAGTGTTGAGTGCCTGTGAGTGTGTATGAATGTGTGCATGAGTGTCCGTGAGTGTGCATGTGTGTGGTGGAGACCGAGGCTACCTGCCCTCCAGCCTCCTCTTCCTCCCTGATCCAGGGAGGACAGCCTGGCTCTGGTCACCATGGTAACAGCCGCCCGCCTGCCCCCAGGGCAGGGTGACCTTGTGGGGCTGTGCAGGGCCAGAAAGGGCTGTTTCCAGGGTGGGGCAGGGCTGCAGCCCCCGGGCGGATCCAAGTTGCTCCCCACACTTAGGAAACGCCTGCCTAGAGAAGACACGGGACGCCTGAAGAGGCACCCAGCCCCCCTGCGAGGCGGCCCCTCTCTGCAGGACGGATGCGGGGGCTCGCAGCATGCTGGCCTGAGCTGCGGGCATGCCCGGGGTGGCCTGGTGCCTCAGCCGAGCCCTCCTCTGGGAGCTCCTCCCACAGCTGCAGGAGTGGCCCCAGCTCTGCTGCCCATAAAGTTGCTGACCTGGGCCAGGCCCGCCTGTGGGGCCCAGAGCTATTTTTAAGGCCCACCGGATGGGCCTTCCAGGAACCAGGAAAAGACAGGCGGGGCTTGGCATCCTACCCTGCGGGGATGTGACTGGAAGAGGGGTGTGGATCAGACCTGCAGTGAAGAGGTGGCCTGGGGTAACTGACCAAGGGTGGTGCCTGGGGCAGAAGGGCGAGGGGCCCTTGGGGCTCAGACCTGGCTTTACCTTTCTGTGTAAGGAGGGCAGGGGCCTCACAGCTGGGAAAATCCCTCAGAGCCTCCATGTGCCAAGCTGAGAAATAGGGTGGGCCATGTCATCTGGCAGGGTAGAGACACAAGAGGTGGGCAGGACCTTGCCTGGGCCCTGCCCACTGGGCGGGGTCATCTCAGGCCTACTCCTGGGGACAGACAGGACCTGAAAAAGGGCCCCTGCAGGACAGCCCCTGGTAGGGAGGGGGGTCTAGCTCCGTCCTGACCCTCAGGGACTCACAGTGCACGCAGGACACACACCACAGCACGTCTACAACACACAAGAGTCTGGAAGAGATAAAGGCTCCGAGTAAACCTCCCTCTCAGGAGAGAGGCCGCCTCCTGCCCGCTCCTCCACTCCCAGACCAGGCGGGAGACCCTGCCCCACTCCCAGAGGCCCCGGGGGCTTCCAGAGGTGGCTCAGCCCACCTTAGGGCCGGGGCAAGAGACACACACGTCGCCCCTTTCTGAAGGAGAGTGAGCCCTGCTCTGAGTTTGAGGAGACTCAGGGTCTTCAGATCAAGACTCCGGAGCTGGTAGGGGCAAGGGATAGCCCTCATCCCAGGCTGCCGGCCTCCCAATCCTGACTCCCAAGGTCAGGACACCCAAGGCGTTCACATGGGGGGCTGGAGGCCCACAGGGGAGGCCACAGGGAGCTTCGGCCCCTGTGGACACAGTTGGAAGTACCCTCAGAGTCACATCTTGATACCGAGACCCAGGACACTCTACCGCACTCCTTCCGTCCCTCAGGAGCCTGCAGCAGCCTGACCCCAGGAGGAAGGCCCTGTGGACCACGCAACGGTCCCTGAGGAAAACCCACAAGAAGATGGGAGTCTCTGGACTCCACTGCAGAGGCGGGCACGCTGCCTTGGATTTGACCCTGTGAGTGGCTCTTACCAGCCTGGTGGCATCGAAGCTGTGTAGCCCGGGGCAGGCTGGGCATGCTGAGGGAGCCAGCAGGCTGGCAAGGGCCTCTGAGGCACATGCGGGGAGGGCGTGCCTGAAGGCAACCTCCGGGGAGCCCAGGGACGGGGCTGCAATGATGTGACCCCAGCCTGGCCCCCAGGGGCCACACCGAGTACCTGCAATGCCAGAAGGACCAGCACCTTGATCTCTTGGCTCCCCCAATCCTCAATCCTCTCTGGATGGCTGTGGGAAGCAGTGGGCGTCCTGGGCTCAGCCAGGGGGGCTGCTCACACCTGAGCTGCTCAGGCTGGTGGTGACCTTGGGCTGAGGACAGCAACCCGTGGGGCCGGATGGGTCTGTGCTGTACAGAAGGCGGAGAACGGGCTCAGGGCCAGACCACGGCCGTAAAGACCTGGGCTGATGCCAGCCCTGACACAGGCGGCCAAGCTGCCCTCCCTGGTAAGGCGGACAGCAACGGGGCCTGGTGGGCGGCCAGGTGGGTGGAGCGCAGGGGAGGGCCCTGCAGGCACGCGGACAGCAGGGCAAAGGTCCCCGGGGGCAGGCGCGGTCAGGAAGGCCCTCGGGCTACAGGTGTGAGGTCAGGCCGAGTGGGGACTGTAGCCCGGGGTGGGCAGGACAGAGCCTCACCCCAAGCGGGGGTTTCGCGTCCGGGGGCGCGGCCGCCCAGTGGGCACGAGCACAGCCCGGGGCACCGGAAGCGCACTCCCGACTCCCGCGGCTCCTCGCAGCCCAGCCGCTACATTCCCTACGGAGCCACCGGCCCCGGGCCGGTCTCGCCGGTGACCTTCCCAGCGCGGCCTGGGGCGGGGCTCTGGCTGCGCCCCGCCCGGGCGTCGCCATTGGCTAGGCCCTGTGCCCTTTGCAAACGCGAGCTCCCATTGGCTCCCGCGGCCCCGCCCCGAGCGCGGGAGATGTGCGGGCGTGGGCACTCGTGTGCGCGCGGAGGAGTGAAGCGCCCCACCGCGCCGTGCGCCTCCGCGGCCTCGCTCCCGCCAGCTAGTCCCAGCCGACTCGCCGCGCCCTTGGTCTGCCCCGCCCACCTCGGAAGGCTCGCCGCCGCCCGGGTGGAGGGGGCGGGGCCAAGTTTGGCCCGCCCCCGCGGAGGGATACGCGCGGCCGCGGCCCAAAACCCCGGGGCGCGGCGGCCGGCGCGTGTGAGCGGTTCGGTTTGCGTCGCGTCCGCGCTGTTCCCGCGGGGCTTTGCCGGGCACTGTGCCGCGCGGGCGGCCTCGCCCGAGCTCGGAGACCGGCGCGCCCTACCGCTCTCCGGGTCGGGGCTCCGCGCGGTCCCGGGAGGCCGCCCTCCCGCGTCCGCCGCCGCGCGGGGAGCCGGGCCGGGCGAGAGGCGGCGCGGAGACCTGGAGCCGAGGCCCGCGCCCGGCCGCCGCCCGCGATGCTGCTCTCCAAGTTCGGCTCCCTGGCACACCTGTGCGGGCCGGGCGGCGTGGACCACCTCCCGGTGAAGATCCTGCAGCCAGGTATGCGGCGGCGGGGTCTGGAGCGCACTAGGGTCGGCGGGCCGGAGGCCTGGGGCTCACTAGTGTCGGGGGGCCGGGGTCTGGGGCACACTCGGGTCCGGGGAAGACTGGGGGCTGGGTTCCCAGCCACCCCAACCCTGCTTGTGGGTTCCCCACAGCCAAGGCGGAAAAGGAGAGCTTCGAGAAGGTGTATCAGGTGGGCGCCGTGCTGGGCAGCGGCGGCTTCGGCACGGTCTACGCTGGCAGCCGTATCGCTGACGGGCTCCCGGTGAGTCTGGCTGCCGGGCACCCGGGATTCTCGACCCGCTCGCGTCGTTGCGTCCTCGCGGGCCTGACCCCTGGTTCCCTCTCCCCAGGTGGCCGTGAAGCACGTGGTGAAGGAGCGGGTGACCGAGTGGGGCAGCATCGTAAGCGCAGACTGGGGCGCCGGGCGGAGCGGGGGGCGTCGGGCGAAACGAGGGGCCCGGGAACCAGGTGGAACGCGCTGACCGCCGTGTCCCCTAGGCCGGCGCGGTTGTGCCGCTGGAGGTGGTGCTGCTCCGCAAGGTGGGCGCGGCCGGCGGCGCGCGCGGGGTCATCCGCCTGCTGGACTGGTTCGAGCGGCCCGACGGCTTCCTACTGGTGCTGGAGCGGCCCGAGCCTGCGCAGGATCTGTTTGACTTCATCACGGAGCGCGGCGCCCTCGACGAGGCCCTGGCGCGCCGCTTCTTCGCGCAGGTGCTGGCTGCCGTGCGCCACTGCCACAGCTGCGGGGTTGTGCACCGCGACATAAAGGACGAGAACCTGCTGGTGGACCTGCGTTCGGGCGAGCTCAAGCTCATCGACTTCGGCTCGGGCGCTCTGCTCCGCGACACAGTCTACACCGACTTCGACGGTGAGTACCCTCTCCTTGGGGAGGGCCGAGGGGCTGGCGAATGTTGGGGCCGCGCGCCGCGCCGGCTCGCTCTCGAGCACGGCCAGAGTGGGCTCTCGGGCCGTTGTGTCCGGTGGGTGGGGGCGCGGGGTGGGCTCTGGACTCCCTTAGCCCGGCCGGGAGCCCAGCGCCGCCGTGAGGTTTGTCTCCGCGCGCGCACGCGCGCGAAGCGTGGGGGCGCAGCGTAGAAATGCCCGCATTGCGGAGCCGGGGAAGCCCGGGCTCCCCGCCCCTCGGTATCCTCACCTCACATCTGTTTGTTGTGAAACCCGAGCCCGAGCTCACGTGACCCGCCGCCCGCGCAGGGCCAGCTGGGGGGGCGGGGCGCCCGGGAGGCCCCGCCCGCCGGGGTTTTTCCAGGGCGAGAAGGGGCAGGATGTCGTGGCTGCCTAGTCCTCTGGCTCCGCCTCGGAGAGGGTCTGCTGCGGAGAGGATCTGCCGGGAGTTCGAGCGCTGCGTTTGTGTGCCTTGCCGGCCGCTGCCCTGGGGCGGGCGTGCTAAGTCCCGCGTGTCCTGCAGGCACCCGCGTGTACAGCCCCCCGGAGTGGATCCGCTATCACCGCTACCACGGGCGCTCGGCCACCGTGTGGTCCCTGGGCGTGCTGCTCTACGACATGGTGTGCGGGGACATTCCTTTCGAGCAGGACGAGGAGATTCTGCGGGGCCGCCTCTTCTTCCGAAGGAGGGTCTCCCCAGGTGTGTGTGGGGGCTGGGCCGGCCGCGGGGGTGGGGGTGCGGCATGCCTGTGCTGATCCTCCTCCCCTCCTCAGAGTGCCAGCAGCTCATTCAGTGGTGTCTGTCTCTGCGGCCCTCGGAGCGGCCCTCGCTGGACCAGATCTCTGCCCACCCCTGGATGCTGGGGGCCGAGGGGGGCACCCCAGAGAGCTGTGAGCTGCGGCTCTGCACCCTGGATACCGACGACGGGGCCAGCACCACCTCCAGCAGTGAGAGCTTGTGAGCAGGGCCTGCGCCTGGCCTCGGGGGCCGGAGGGACCCCCTGTCCTGACCAGGCTGTCTGCTCCTTTGTGAAAGCAGTGATCTCTGACCCCTGGTGACCTTTGCCTTTGGCACCAACCCGTTTCCTTTGCTTTGAGTGCCTTTTCGAACGCTGCTCTCAACGAGACTTGGTTTTCTCAAGCTCTGTCTGTCCAAAGACACTCCGGACCAAGCCAGGTCCTGCCTGCCCACCACTGGCGCTTGACCCGAGAACGTCCCTCTCCTGTGCCACTCCGGAGCGGGCCCGGACCGCCCTGGCGCCTCCGCGTCTGACGTGTTGGACCAGGAGCACTCCCGAGCGCTGTGGCCTCATCTCACCTGGGCACAGGGCCCCTGGTGACCACCCCCCCCAACATCTCGGTGTTCGCCTGGGCGCGACTGTGCACAAGGAATGCAGCGGGCAGGCCTTGCTGCCCACCCACCCAATGTGCGTGCGCGTGCAGGCGACTTATTTATGGTGTGACCCCGAGGAGGGCTATTTATTGCTTAATTTATTTGTCAAGGTTTCTCCCTCCCAGCAGCCCTACCTCCTTAAGGCCTGTGGGCGGAGGAGGCAGGTGGCTGTGCGTGTGGACCCCAGGCCCCAGTCCTTCCTGTGTCTGTCAGAAGGTGGGCTGGTACAGTGGCTAATTCAAGGGGCGTGGGCAACCCTGCCACCCCGAAGCCCTGCGCCTAGGGGGTGGGTTTTAAATTATTGACATTGTACAGTCTGCTTGTTGGCTCTGGAGGTTGGGGGTGGGGGGACAGAGTCTCAAGCCTTTAATTTATTTCAGCAGCTGTGTGTTTGTGATCCCGGTGTGTGTAGGCACTGTGGATAGGGGTTTCTTTCAGTTCAAAAGTGAGATATCTGGAAATCATATTTTTTTATACAGGTATTTCAATTAAACTGTTTTGTATTATACGGACGTCTTGTGTTTTCTGGGCTAGTCTGGGGTAAGAGGGGAGGAGGTTTGGGGAGAGGGGGCCTCTGGTCCCGCGTAACACTCTTCGCTTTTTTGTAGGGAAGAGGGCAGGGTGAGGGGCTCAGGCGCTTCCCTCCCAGCGTTGGCCTCTCTGCCACCCTCTTCTCTGACCCGCTGCGCCCTGGGGAGCGGGTAACATGCTGTGCCCTCAGGACTCCTGAGAGAGGAGCTGGGTCTGGGTGGCGGGAGGGTCATTGCCAGCCCTAATCTGGAGCCTTGTCTGGCAGTGGCCCCAAGAGGCTGGAAGGGGCTCTGAAGGATGGGTAAAAGTTTGCCAGGAGACGGAGACTTCCAAGTGCAGAGAATGCAGGTGGCCGTGGTTGGGTCTTGGCCTTACAGGTGCAGGGTGAGGGGGTGGGTGGGAGCCGTGGCCAAGTCCAGCTGGAAATGCGTGCACGAGAGTGTGGAGCCGGGGGGCCATCGAGGGTCTGGCATTCCCTGCCCTGGGCCCCCTCCATGAGAATCCTCTGCCCAGGTAGTGAGTGGGGTACCAGGGGGCCAGTAAGGAAGCCGTCCAGACAGTCCAGTGGGGCCAAGCACACGGCCCGGAGCCCAGAGCGCAGGGCCGGTGTGCAGCTCACAGGCTGCTGGAAGGCCCTAGGAACAGACCTGGGCCAGAAGCGTTCTGGGGTTAAAGGTTAGAGCAGATGTGAGAGGCTGTAGAAAGTGAAGCTGGAAAACCCTTCTGATGGGCAGGGATGGGGACTCCTGGCTGGGCCATTCAGGGACTCAGTGGCTCTTCGTGGCCTGCCTGGGGCCAGGGGTCTCCCCAGGGTCTGCTCTTGAGACCAGGCATCCTGGGGGGCCACCCAGTGTGGGTGGATGCCCCGGAGACTGCCCACATCCTCCCAGGCCCCTCCCAGGAACAGGACGCTCAGGGTGGAGGATGGGGACCCCCACTCTGGTGACAGTGACCCCCATGTCACCATGCTCTTGGTCCCCACTTGCAGCAGAGGGTGCTGGGCTGGTCTTGGGCACCCCCCACCCCCGCCATTTACACCCCATGCTCCATCAGTCCATCCACCGGGCATGGGACCAGTCCAGCCATGGGGAGTGGGAGGCACCCCGCCCCTCCATCTAGTCTCCAGGTGCTGCAGCCAGCTGAGAGAGCAAGGAGGCTCCCAGAATCAGGGGCCCACTTGCCAGGCCAGCCTGTGCCCCTGGCGTGTGCAGGGCCCCTGCAGGGGTGGGGTTTGTCCTACTGGTCAGAACTAGGCCTGTCCGTCGGGCCTGGGACAGGGGGCAGGGAGAAGGGGCTCTGACCCAGGGCCTCTGGGGACCAGGACGAGGCTCTTCCTGCGGGCAGGAACCCCAGCCCACCTGGAGGCTGCTGGCACCGTGGGTGGTGTGCACAGCCTGGGGCTGGAGCAGTGGGGACAGGCTTCCTGAGGAGCACAGAGGGCAGGGTCCACCCCTGCCCGGCCCCCAGGCTGTCAGCTCGTGGGCTTCTCCCTGCGGCCCTGCTCCAGAGGCTGCCCTGTCCAGGGGCTCTGCTCTACCAGGCTGATCCCCCATCTCCACGCGGCTTTAACATCTCAGCCAGTTGAGTACTGAGCCTCCCTTAGAACCACCTGCTCACAGCTCGCCCTCGGGGGCTTCCCTTGGGAAGCATGGAAGCCTGGCCTGCCGTGCCCCGCCACCCCAATGGGCACCGGCTCAGTTTCCGGACGGAGAGCCCGGACGGCAGGTGAACCTACCCGCCGCAGCTGGCCAGGCCTCACTAAGTTTCCTTCCTCTGCCACGGCCCCTGAAACGAAACCCTGGCTTGGCTTTGGTGCCCCAGCTGCTCAGAAAAGGGAAGTGGTCCCAGGCAGGCCCTCTGGGCGTCCAGACCCTGGCCAGTGGAACCCCCATGCTTCAGAAAGCGCAGAAGGAAACTCGAAGGGAGAGGCTGGGCAGCCCCCGAAGCGGTGCAGAGGCTGGACAGGCAGAGCAAGAGGGCTGCCTGCCCGCCCGACCCTCACGAGCACCGCGGCTGGGAGGGGCCGGCCCCACACAGGTGTGCTCACCAGCCCCGGGGGGTGTGAGGGAGCAGTGCTGGAGTGCGGGCAGCCTGGGGCCTCGGGTGGGCACCAGGCGGTGGGGTCGGCCAGGCCCGGCGCTGGCCCCAGTGCACAGGGAGGGACAGGAGCTCTCTGGGCCCAGCTCATCCCTGACCCACGGCTGTGGCTGGGGGTGCAGAGGCCGAGCCGATGATGTGTCGGCCCGGGGTGTTTCATG
>SJYV01045346.1:0-19052 GCA_006410875.1 Neotragus pygmaeus
TATATATGGAATTTAGAAAGATAGTAATGATGACCCTGTATGTGAGACAACAAAAAAGACACAGACATATAGAAAGGACTTTTGGCCTCTGAGGGAGAGGGAGAGGGTGGGATGATTTGGGAGAATGGCATTGAAGCATGTATACTATCATGTAAGAAACGAGGCATCGGTCTATGTTCGATGCAGGATGCAGGATGCTTGGGGCTGGTGCACGGGGATGATCCAGAGAGACGTTGTAGGGTGGGAGGTGGGAGGGGGATTCAGGATTGGGAGCTCGTGTACACCTGTGGTGGATTCAGGTCGATGTATGGCAAAGCCAATAGAGTATTGTAAAGTAAAATAAAGTAAAAAATAAAATTAAAAAATAATTTAAAAAAAAAAGCTGTCCTCAAAAAAAAAGAAAAATCAAAAATACATTTTAAAAGAACATAATATAATCAAAGTTTCTATAGTCTTCTAAATTTTGAGGAAGTCCAAAAAGAACAAAAGGAGTTATCAAAGAAATTATATTTTACCTAGGAAATGAAAAATTTTAATAAATTATCTGATAACAACCACTGAGCTACTAAAATGCAAGAGAAAAGCCTAGAAATACACATTCAGTCAATAAACACATATGGTTCACTGCAGGCACAAAAATCATTGACTTGGAAAAAAATTCTTCACTCTATTCTAGACTCCAACCCAAGTATGTCATCTATTACATAGTTAGCCTTTTCCTAAAATTAACAGAAAAGGAAAAGAAAACACACACATAAAATATCTCAGTATCTCAATAAGAAAACAACTTCTTTAGAAAAGCACAGATCTGCTACAATACTAAAAGTAAAATGTAATCAAGGAATATTTTCAATGGCAAATTTCCAATTAAAACACCTTTTCTACTGCCAGTTACAGTCAAATATAATTCACAACTATTAATAAATTATAGAACTCAAATAACAGACTTATTCCAAAGAAAATAACATATGACTAGATTGGCAAGGAAAAACAAATACAGAAAACCTAAACACTGAATCTGTGAAACAACTTTAACACGAAGGTTTCTACTGTTTTCGTAGAAAAAAAAAATACTTTAAAAAAACCAAACCTGCCATATTCGTGTAAGTCCATGTTCTAATTTCTTTTTTATGTAGCCACGATCAAAATTTGTCTCTTCAGCACCCATCATATTACTCCCTTCTGAAAATAAAAGATGGTATACATTTTTAAACTTGCTTCACATTTTGTTCCCCCCCCTCCAAAAAAAGTGAGCATATGTAAAATACAGAAAATATCCTCAACATTTACATAATCAAAACAATGTCAAAAATAAGAACTGGGATTAAATGCATTTGATAAGACAAACTCAAGACTCTGAAATGTTAAGATTACTCATGTGTGATTGGAGCTGGGGGATTCCAACTTGGGCAGTGTAATTCCAGAAACCAGGTTCTTAATGACCCATATACTGCCTGCTGTCAGGGCATTACAGGACTGATTAACCGAATTATCAATTAATACACACGTTAACAAGAGCACGGAGTGCAAAACTGCTCATTCAGTGAGGCAATGATGCATACAATTTGTATTTTTCATGATCCAGAATACTTTTATCCATTCCAGGTAAGTAATCTAACAATGTCCACTTCAAGAGGTTAAGATCAACGACTGGCCTCAAAAATAATTCTCTCCCTAAAAGCAACCGAAAAATACATAAACACATTATATTTTAAAAATTATGCCTCTGTGCAAATAAACTGTGCAGAACAACTGAGAATATCAGTTGTTCTCATCTCAGGCTAGCAGGGTGTCCGTCCACTGGTAATCAGCAAAAGGCCCTTTCATATCCAGGTCCTGCATACATGCCTTTGTTGTTGTTTAGTTGCTCAGTCACGTCCGACTCTGCAACCCCCTAGACTGAAGACAGCCAGCCTCCTCTGTCCATGGGATTTCCCAGGCAAGAGTACTGAAGTGGGTTGCCATTTCCTTCTCCAGAGGATCTTCCTGACCCAGGGATCGAACCCACGTCTCCTTCGTTGGCAGTGGGTTCTTTATCCCTGAGCCGCCTGGGAAGCCCAGATACATGTCTAGCGTACTGGTAACTACCTCTACAGTTTAAGCCATATCATCTGTGGTGGTGGTTTAGTGGTTTAGTTGCTAAATCGTGTCCAACTCTTGCAACCCTATGGACTGTTACCTGCCAGGCTCCTCTGTTCATGGAATTTCCCAGGCAAGAACACTAGAGTGGGTTGCCATTTCCTTCTTCCAGGGGATCTTCCTGACACAGGAATTGAACCCTGGTCTCCTGCATTGCAGGCAGATTCTTTAACGACTGAGCTACAAAGGAATCCTCATACCATCTGTATGGTCTGGCTATTATGAACCTGGCAGCTCAGAGCAATGCGCCTACACTATAGCTATAGAGTTTTATTTAAAACGGTAGTGTTAAGATACCAGTAGTATTACTAGAGGGCTTCGCCATGGCTCAGCAGTAAAGAATCTGCCTGCAATGAAGGAGAGAACAACAACAAGTGAACTCTAGAGCCCTTTCAGGCTTATCAAGTTTGTGAAGAATAATTTTTAGGATCCTGATCTAGGATCCTGACAGATTCCTACAATTTAAGCCTTAATGTGAATACAAAACGAAGACTCTCAATCCTCAATATTGTCAACTGACGATCAGATTAACCAGGGTCTATAACATTCTTAAATTATACAGATTAGAGTGAAAGAATTTTAGCAAAGAGGACTAAGTATAGAAGGATCAAAGAGAGTTTTAAGTTTGAATCTATTTGTTGTTGTTGAGTCACTCAATTGTGTCTGACTCTGAGATCTCATGGACTGTAGCACGATGGGCTTTTCTGTCCTCTACTATCTCCTGGAGTTTGCTCAAATTCATGTCTCTAGAGTGGGTAACACTCCAAACCATCTCATCCTCTGCCACGCCTTTCTCCTTTTGCCTTCAGTCTTTCCCATCATCAGGGTCTTTCCCAATGAGTTAGCTCTTTGCATCAGGGGGCCAAAATATTGGAGCTTCAACAACAGCCCTTCCGGTGAAAATTCAGGGTTGATTTCCTTTAGGATTGACTGATTTGATCTTGAAGTCCAAGGGATTCTCAGAAGTCTTCTCCATCACCACAATTTGAAAGCATCATGAAAATGTGTATACATAAATATATACATCCATACACAATACATGAAACTATTTGCCTGGAGCAGAAAGCAAGTTTCACCATGATGAGAATATATTATCTTCTACACTCTTATCTTATATCTAAAGTACGTGTTAATTTTGTTCCAAACTTTTGCTTTGGTTTCTTCTTAAATAATGGACTAGAAAAGGGAAAAAAGGTGCTGAGATGTCTAAACAGTTACCACATCTAGAAAAAAATTAAGGTTGCCAAAACAGCATAAACTTTGTGGGGGGGAAAAAGTCCCCTAAGCTCACAAGCTCCCTAAATAAAATGAAATTAAAAAAAAAAAAAGGCCTACAGATATTTCATTATTAATATAAATCCCTCTCTTGATTCATTTCTTTGGATGATAATAACAATAACTAGTGTTAGCACTTTTTACATTGTCTCTAAANTCCCCTAAGCTCACAAGCTCCCTAAATAAAATGAAATTTAAAAAAAAAAAAGGCCTACAGATATTTCATTATTAATATAAATCCCTCTCTTGATTCATTTCTTTGGATGATAATAACAATAACTAGTGTTAGCACTTTTTACATTGTCTCTAAACTTTATAGAGATCCTACAGGTAAATATGTTACTACCTGATGAAACTTTTTGTTTGTTTTGTTTATTCTTAACCTACCATTTTAAGGAGCAGACTGGAGCCTGGAGAGGATAAAAGTGACTTCTTCACATTCTCACCTTTGGTAAATGGCAATCAAAACTTACAGCCAGCTGTGCCCATACTCGTGGATGCAGTAGAGGACGTGGGTGAAACATCTGGTCTAGGATCCTGACTCAATGCTCTCCTCTTTTCCCTACCTTCTCCTATCTCTTTCTTTCTTTAAACCTCTTCCTCCCCAACAATACTTCTAAAAGAAGGGAAATCCTTCCATAGAATTTATTTTTCTTATTTTTTGCTATCTATATCTATGAGCTTCTTACAAGTCAAGATTAATATTAAACATACATCTTCTATACTACCAAAATCCTTCACTTTATCAAATAGTAAGATTTGAGCATTCCTTCACAATCACAAAAATCAAACGCTTCAGAAATTAGAGGTTACTAAAATAATTTGATTAACTAGCTATACTAAACTGCATGTAATACAGAAAAATATATACTATATAATTTATTTTGCCCATACTAAATACAGATACATTCTTTTAAAAGTACTCTGAATACTTACTCTTAGCTATTGTTCAAGGATAATCACTTAAGATATATAATTATATTATGAAGTAATGCCTAGTTAATATAATTTCTCAAAGATTTTCTCTTTATGAGTATACCATAGACATTTAAAGTGTATTTTGCTTTCAAAGATGGTATTTAAAACACCTTTTAAAAAATTTAATGTCCCACTATTTTCAAGGAGAAAAGCATCAGTAGAATTAATTCTTAGAACCTAGCTTTAATATTACAATTTGAAACTAAGCAAAAAAAGACTTAATATTGAATTAATGCTAATATTAAAAAATAGCATTAATTTTACAGTAAATCTGGACAGACCAATGTCTTACTTAGTTTTCAATTCTTTTTTTTTTTTTTTAGTGCTCTCTTAATAATTTAGTTCTAAGACCATCACCACATTTTCCTGGGAATTGGTAATACCTATCAGATAGGAAGTTCTTCAGCCTGGTAAATCCCCAAAGGTAATGGAGTTTTCATAGTAGCTGAATTGCTTTCTCTGCTGAACATTTAACCCATTTAACCCATTCAGGTTATCCGGTCCCTGAAATTCTAAAAGTACAACTATCTCTTTTCTTTCTCCTTACTCCAGAAATAAGGCATATTTATAATTCAGTTTTTATAATAAAATCAAAATTATTTCCTACCAGAAGCAGAAGTAGTATCCTCATTGTCGTGCTTTTCATGCCATTCCATAGTCCTGTAATAGCTGAGCATAACTTCCCACAGTGCTTTGCACAGGTCAGCAAGGCATGGAATATAGCTGTCTGGTGTAACATGCTGAAGGAAATGACAAGAGCCAGCTTTCAAACTGTCGTGTTTACTTTAACACAAAGTTAACTGAAATAAAATGTTATGGTGTCAATCAAATGCAATAAAGAATTAGATAAGAAAATTTCTTCCACTGATACGTCTAAAAAGAAAGCCCAATGGCAAGAAAAGTGTGCTCTTATTTCAACATGGAACAAACAGCAATTTGTTCACCATGTTCCATGTTTCAACGTGGAACAAATGGTAATTTCTCTCCATAATGATTTCCCCTACTCTAAATTCCCCAGTTAGTAAAACATTTATCAAGCCATTAATAAAAATACCAACTTCTATGAGTCAGTAAGCACACTTTTAGTAATTAACAGTAACAATTACAGTTAGTAATTCCTATTTCAACATGGCTTTTTAGTATTCATGAGTAGTACCAATTCTCATACTATGAATACATACACTGCTGAATTGCTAAGTGTTACGAATAAGAGTGCAAACTTCCCCAAATATATGTTTTCAAAGCCATGTTCTTAGCATACAAACGCAGCTTTATTCTCATTTTTAGATCCAAGTTACAACTTGCAAAAAGGTAGTCACATTTTACAAGATATTTACATAAATTAAGTTCGCATCTTTGACAATCTGTAAATTCTTTAAATTACAGGGATATAGCTATTTCATATTTGACAATACTGTTTTAAAACATGTTGTATATGGCTGTGAAAAAGTATGTGGTCCCAAATCTTCTCCCTAATGAAAATGCGTGGATTTTTCTCCCTCTATCCTTAGTAAAAAACTATCAGTTTGTCATTCTGCTCTTTTTATTTCATAGGTAGGGTAATGTCTCGATTCTATTTATCAGGTTTTCTGTCTGTCACAATGGAGCATGTGCTCCATCATTTGTATTTCCCCTTGACCCAGCAATTCCACTTTTAGGAATTTATACAGAAGGTGTACTTCAAACAATGTGATAATACATATGCACAAGGTTGTTTGCTGAAGGATAATCTGTAACTGCTAAATACTGGAATCTATCTAAATGTCCAAACACAGGAGATCCATTGAATAAACTATCTTTACACACACAAAAGAGTACTATGCAACTATGAAAAATAATAAGCATACACCTTAAAAAAAGTTGAATAAAATGTTTTCCCTTTCATATGATATATATACATGTGAAGTAGGGAAACATTTTTATTATATATATGTATGGAACAACAGACTGGTTCCAAATTGGAAATGGAGTATGTCAAGGCTATATATTGTCACCCTGCTTATTTAACTTATATGTAGAGTACATCATGAGAAATGCTGGGCTGGAAGAAGCACAAGCTGGAATCAAGATTGCCAGGAGAAATATCAATAACCTTGGATATGCAGATGACACCACCCTTGTGGCAGAAAAGTAAAGAGGAACTAAAAAGCTTCTTGATGTAAGTGAAAGAGGAGAGTTTTAGTTGGCTTAAAGCTCAACGTTCAGAAAACGAAGATCATGGCATCTGGTCCAATCGCTTCATGAGGAATAGATGGAGAAACCATGGAAACAGTGTCAGACTTTATTTTGGGGGGCTCCAAAATCACTGCAGATGGTAACTGCAGCCATGAAATTAGAAGACGCATAGTCCTTGGAAGAAAAGTTATGACCAACCTAGATAGCATATTCAAAAGCAGAGACATTACTTTGCCGACTAAGGTCCGTCTAGTCAAGGCTATGGTTTTTCCAGTGCTCATCCATGGATGTGAGAGTTGGACTGTGAAGAAGGCTGAGCGCTGAAGAATTGATGCTTTTGAACTGTGGTGTTGGAGAAGACTCTTGAGAGTCCCTTGGACTGCAAGGAGATCCAACCAGTCCATTCTGAAGGAGATCAGCCCTGGGATTTCTTTGGAAGGAATGATGCTAAAGCTGAAACTCCAGTACTTTGGCCACCTCATGCGAAGAGTTGACTCATTGGAAAAGACTTTGATGCTGGGAGGGATTGGGGGCAGGAGGAGAAGGGGACGCAGAGGATGAGATGGCTGGATGGCATCACTGACTCGATGTGAATCTGAGTAAACTCCGGGAGTTGTTGATGGACAGGGAGGCCTGGCGTGCTGCGATTCATGGGATTGCAGAGAGTCAGACACGACTGAGCGACTGAACTGAACTGATGTCATAATAAATAGAAAAAAATTAATGCATATATCTGCCTATCATCACGAGAATAAACATAGTGAGTATAAAGAAGAAAACACTGAAATTAGCTACCTGTAAGAGATGGCATGGGGGATGAGACAGAAGGAACACAGGAGGGAAGGAAATTAGGATGGCTATCCACATTTACACATGGCTTGCAGAGATCAACACAAATATTTTTGCATACTTATGCTATAATTTGCGGTAATTTTTTATGTTGACTTTCCCTGTTTACTTTTATAATTACTACTTTTACAATGAACCAGTCTTGCATTTTTGCTTGGTTTATTTTTACCACATCACTACAATTGACATATCTCTCATACCACAAACATGTAACTAAAATTAATACTGATGTATGAGTTCAGGAAAGAGCTAAAAGCAGAGGACAAAAAAAAAAGCAAAAATCACAAAAAGGTTCTGAAGTACAGCTTATCATTCATTCACTGGAATAAAGGTACTTTTCTACAAACTTTCATAAACTCAACTTTGCATAAGTTTGTGTTTCTACTATGCAAATAAATTTAATCTAATTATATCCCAACATATCTTTCTGATAGATAAAAGGAAAGCAGTGTTAGTCTTATTTTTCCCAAAGCAAAAGTATAACTATACAAATAATTGTGCTATAGCCCACCAATTACCTTTTATTATAATTGTCACAGTTTAACAAATCAGAAAATTGAAACTTGGAGCTACTGCTTTCTGTTTTCCACTAGATTACTTCTAGATACATTAGTTGCCTATTTGTTCAAGAAAAAGGAGGTTCTTTACTATGTTACCTTTGACAGTTTCCTAAAACTTAATGGGTTTGGATGAGCAATGGCACCCCACTCCAGTCCTCTTGCCCGGAAAATCCCTTGGATGGAGGAGCCTGGAAGGCTGCAGTCCATGGGGTCGCTAAGAGTCGGACACGGCTGAGCAACTTCACTTTCACTTTTCACTTTCATGCATTGGACAAGGAAATGGCAACCCACTCCAGTGTTCTTGCCTGGAGAGTCCCAAGGACGGGGGAGCCTGGTGGGCTGCCACCTATGGGGTCGCTGAGAGTCAAACATGACTGAAGTGACTTAGCAGCATACACGTTTTTCAGAAAAAGTTGAAATTATTTAGTGAAACTATAGAAGCTTTTTCTCACCTAACTTATTCAAGTGTAAAGAATTCACAGATCTAGCCAAAGCCAACACCTGAAAGTTGCCCAGACTTATCTTCAAAAATGTCATATGTACAAACATAAGACTGAGCAAGATGCTTCTTACCTAAATTTATATTCTAAAATAGAAACAAATGTATAGATTCATCATACGAAATAGACAGTAAAAGTTTAAGAAAAAAAGACAAGGTGTAACAGATATATATTGTTTTTAATAGACTTAAGCTGAAATGTGTTCATCTCTGTACTTGGAAGTCCATGCTGGCGAGAAGTCATTTCATTTTAAAATTGGACTCCAGAAACCACTTTCCACTATACTGTGCAATCAACCAGGGTCAACTCTCATAGCAACAAATGCTTTTGATGGTTTTAACACCTTACTACTAAAATAATTCACAACTGATGCTCTCCAACTAATTTACAAAATCACCACCAAATTTCAAATAGAGAATCTTATTTCAGACATGTGTGAACCATGACTATAATGAGAAAATTTAAAAAAAAACCAACAAATATGCAAATAATTGTACAAGTAATCAGTAAATAAAAGGCAGGCCAAGAAGAAAATCTGGGTTTCTGAATTACTACTTTCGCTCAGACATCAATTCTTCTTCACACCAGAAGACCGTAACAGAAAGAGGATAGACAAGGAATGGGAAGCCCTGGGTCCCAACCAGCACCAGTTTCACAACTTACCAGTCACAGGCCCTCAGACAGTAAACCACTCTGGGTGTCTCACATTCACATTCCACAAATCAGTGTTAGAGATTCTTAGATCTGCTACTTCATCAGTGGTTTAATCCCTTCACTGATGACTAAATGCCCAACACTGCAACTCAGTGCAACTTCCAACTAATGGGTGATGCGATCAGTATAAAATCAGGTGCACCAAGAGAGAGTAGCACCATATAACAGTTTCAGTCCAATACTCCTATCGCACATCAATAATAGCAACAAAAGCCTTGAATTAATCAATCTAGAAAACATTTGCACAGTGAGACACCCCAAAGAACAGCATGTCTTAAAATCTTGTAAGTATGGGAAATAGAAATTTACTTATCAAACATTTTTCTGTGTTCCAGAGTGACTTTCCACTGCCATTCTAAAGCTATGAGTACTAATCTATTCAGGGAAGGTTGACAGGTGAGAAGAGAAAAAGGTATAGTAGTTTAGAACCATCTCAAAAATCATGCAGAAAAGGAGGAACATTTTAAGTAACCTAAATTTTGTTTGCAATTCATAAACTCCATACGGATAACATACATGTCTAGTAACCAGTGATCACAAGAAACAAATATCGTATGGGCAGGATCTGGAGAAGACTCACAAATCCAGATGTTATAATGCAAGCATGCTCAACACAGCATTATTACCAAGCTTCACTACTCAAATGTCAAAATTCATTCTTTTTTTTTTTAGCCAAATTCCCATTGGCTGTCTATTTTGCATATGGTAATATAAGTTTCCATGTTACTCTCTGCATACATCTCCCCCTCTCCTCCCCTCTCCTCCTCTCCTCCCTCTCCCCATGCCCGTATGTCTGTTCTCTACGTCTGCTTCTTCACTGTTGTCCTATAAATAAATTCGTCGTTACCACTTTTCTAGAGTCCGCATATTTGCATTAGAATATGGTATTTATCTTTCTCTTTCTGACTCGCTTCACTCTGTATAATAGGTTCTAGGTTCATCCACTTCATTAGTACTGACTCAAAGGCATTCCTTTTTATGGCTGAGTCATATTCCATTGTGTATATCTACCACAGCTTCTTTATCCATTCATCTGACAATGGACATCTAGGTTGCTTCCATGTTCTAGCTATTGTAAGTAGTGCTGCAATGAACAATGGGATACATGTGTTTCTTTCAATTTTGGTTTCCTCAGGGTATATGCTCAGGAGTGATTGCTGGGTCACATGGTGGGTTTATTACTAGTTTTTTAAGGAGTCTCCATACTGTCTTCCATAGTGGCTGTATCAACTTACATCCCCACTAACAGTGCAAGAGGGTTCCCTTGTCTCCACACCCTCTCCAGCATTTACTGTTTGTAGACTTTTTGATGACAGCCATTCTGACTGGTGTGAGGTGGTATCTCATTGTAGTTTTGATTTTCATTTCTCTTATAATGAGCAAAGCTGGGCATCTTTTCATGTGTTTGTTAAGACATCTGCATGTCTTCTTTGGAGCAATGTCTGTTTAGGTCTTTTTCCCACTTTTGATTGGGTTGTTTGTTTTCTTGGTATCGAGTTGTACGAGCTACTTATATATTTTGGAAATTAATCCTTTATCAGTTGTTTCATTTGCTACTATTTTCTCCCATTTTGAGGGTTTTCTTTTCACCTTGCTTACAGTTTCTTTTGCTGTAAGCAAAAGTTTACAACTGCAAAAGCTTTTAAGTTTAATCAGGCCCCACTTTTCTTCTTTTGTTTTTATTTCCATTACTCTAGGAGGTGGGTCATAGAGGATCTTGCTTTGATTTATGTCGTTGAGTGTTCTGCCTATGTTTTCCTCTTAAGAGTTTTGTAGTTTCTGGTCTTACATTTAGGTCTTTAATCCATTTTGAGTTTATCTTTGTGAAAATTCATTATTTAATCAAGTCTTGATGAACACTTTTACAGAATCCACAGATCTCTGATTTCTCATCTTATCACTATCAGTTAAAACTTTGTACCTTCCAGCTCTACTATTAACCATCCCAACCAATCCACCTGATCAAAGTTAAAATGATGAAGTTAGCTTGTTAAAAGCAGCAACATCTCAGCCTTACCTATAAGCAATAATTTATTAAGAATTGAGACATCATTTACATAGAACAGAGAAAAGCCAGAAATGAATATATGCAGCCTTTCATACCTGAACCACGCAGTGAAAAAAAATTCACCTTCGAAACTTGCTTCAGTGCCAAGTGGTAAATATGAAAAAAAAAAAAAAGCCCACTAAATTTAGTCTTTTGATTTTTATTAATTTACTTTTTACCCATCAGAAATCTCTATTACAAGTTGCCGACAAAAATTTCAGCAAGATGATCTTTTATGTTAAAACATCACAACAAAAATTCTTAGGAGCATCCCTGAAGTATTATCATCTTCTTGTTTCACTCTGACTTAGCACTCTAATCACATCCCGCCAAACAGAAAGGGAGCAGATGTTCTGGCATCCGCGCAGAGATTTAAAACTCCTAGCACTGCCATCCCTACCCTCATCCGAACACACATACACACTCACAGATGATTTCAAAGGGCAGCAGAGGCTTATCAACATCTCTAGATGAATCCTGTTAGCACAGGGAACTTCCATCACCAGAAGCTGTTGGAGAAGACTGACTACTTAGCTGAGAGGTTTCTGGAAACATGTTGGAGGTCAAAACAGCATTAAGCTCCAGGGAACTAAAAACATTCTGGGGAGGCTGAACTACATAAGTGGCTGGGCCAAGCAATTTTAAAGATTTTCCCAACCATTGATTACTTCTTTTAGGACCAACCTGTACAAAACATGAATACTCTAAGTCCTTTCGAATCACTGGACACCAGAGTGGTGCTCTGTATAGTGGACTGGATGGCATGTGTTTGGGCCTAGGGCCCAAATTTGTGACTTACTCAGCCATGCATAACTCCAACATAGCATTTCATGTATCCAAACCCCAAAGGATAAAGCAAATAACCTAGAGTTTCTCTGAAGCTTTAAAGACTATGATTCTCCATAGGTAAAACACATATGCTGTAGCAAGACTTTCCTTACACTAAACTAGATTCATTCATGATTTTAACACACAATCATATCATGGTGAAAAATCAGTCATTCTCATCTTCTAGGTATTTTATCATTAATACTAAATGTGTGTGTACACATGAAGACATATGTAACACGTATGGTATAAACAATACCAACCTGGAACTAAGTAACCAGCACCTTCTAAACAGTGAAACACATAGAAGGAATTCCTTTTCACAATCCTCAGGTTTGCTTCATGTGATGTAATGTGCTCAGTTGTGTCTGACTCTTTGCAACCCCATGGACTGTAGCCCGCCAGGTTCCTCTGTCCATGGGATTTCCCAGGCAAGAATACCGGAGTGGGGTGCCATTTCCTACTCCAGGGGATCTTCTGGAACCAGGGATCGAAACCGGGTCTCTTATGTCTCCTGCACTAACAGGAGGGTTCTTTACCACCTGCACCCCCTGGGAAGCTCCAGGTATGGCTAATTGCTGCTAAGTGGCCTTCATCAAATGCAAAGCTTAATACTGCAAAACAAGCAAAACTTGCAGAAGCAGAATATACAATCTACCTTTCACAATTTCAAATGATGAAGTGCTATGAACTCCCACGCTAAGGTCATCACCCTAAATGAGCAGTATTTAAAAACAAGAACTTGGCAGGTTTCAAGAATGGCTTCTACCAGTAAACGTTTCGGCTGGCAGCTGGGTACCACACCTTGAAACAGGTTGGCTTGGGGACTTTCCTGGTGGTCCAGAGAGTAAGAATCTGCTTTGCAATGCAGGGGACATGGGTTCGATCCCTGGTCAGAGAACTAAGGTACCGTATGCCATGGGGCAACTGAGCCCACACGCCACAACTAAGATCTCATGCAGCCAAATAAACAAAAATAAATACTAGAAAAAATAGGTCGGCTCTTTAATATTTACCCCCCTCCCTCCCCCCGACCCCACCCAGCAAAAATCACCCAGCATTCTAAAGTACACTGATAGTTTTAAGTGTTTGTAGTCTTGGGCAGTTAAGAGAGGCCTCAGTATACCTGCGTCCATTTCAAGTGACCAGAAAACACCTTCATTTCCAAGCAAGGGGGAGAAAGGTGGCTACTCAAATAGCATCATGCTCTCCACAGGCACTCATTAGTCCCAGGGTATCGCAGAAATCAAATCACTGTACTTGGTGTGATCCTGTTGGACCAGGCCAGACATCCCCCTGCTCCTTTCCTCTGCGCACGCTTCCCTCTCAGGTCACTGCACAGAATACTGCCTCTGTATCTCTGGACCCAGCCACATACGCTGTGCTTGCTGAAATCCAAACCCACTCAGGAGTCATAGCCTGCTTCTTGGTCTCCTTCAACCCTTAAAGAATTGTGTTGATCCCATAAGACACATGTATATATTGTTGGAACTTTTCTTATCTGCTTTTGATCATAATGAACACAACCGTCCTAGGTGACAAACTACTTATAAGCTTACTGCCTCTTGCTGAGCTGAACTGATGACTTGATGAACAAGAGCTGGGTAATGACAAGGGAGGGTTTCCCTGGTGGCTCAGCAGTAAAGAATGTGCTTGCCAACACAGGAGACATGGGTTCAGTCCCTGGGATGGGAAGATCCTCTGGAGAAGGAAATGGCAAGCCACTCCAGTATTCTTGCCTGGGAAATCCCATGGACAGAGGGGCCTGGTGGGCTACGGTTCATGGGGTTGCAACGTGTCAGACATGACTGAGTGACTAAACCACCGTCAATGACAAGGGAACTGGTTTATAATAAGTCAGAGTGCCCAGACGGCGGAATCTTTCATCTTCTACTAGCACCCATGAAACAATGAACAGACTGCCTTGTTAGTCTGCACGTAGGATAAGATTTCAATCTTTCACAGTTCCTGACAGTCGAAGAGAAAACGACAGGGAAAAAAGAAGAGATGGATAAACTTCCCTTGCTTCTCTTTTGGCCATTAAGTTTTAAATATTTAAAATTACCAAAATTTATTTTTTATTTTACCTTAAATATTTAGAAACCAATATATAACTCATATAAAAAAAAATTGACTGGGTGCTACATACACTTGATATGAATAAATCTGACAGCTGAATTCTTGGAGTATTTTAAAGCTAATCTGATAAAGCACTCAAGTAAATAGTATTATTCCTCTAACTGGAAAAGTTTCTCTAGTAAGAAAGGGAAGGTTCACTCATTTATCTAACCAAATCAACTTAATTAACCTCAACAATCAATGAAATGCCCCCATTTAATTTCCTTCACATCCTAAATATGCCTGAGGGAAAAACAACATAAAATGTTATTGATATGTTATCTTCTGGTATTTGACAATGAAGCTCTTAAATATAAAATAATCTGCATTCATGTGCACAGGGAAAAGGATAAGAACAGACACTACTGATGAGAAGCCTAAGGTGAAACATGCTTTCTGCAAGGCAATTTTGGAAATATAAACCAAAGTTTTAAAAATGCAAAGCCTTTGACAATGCAATTTTATTCTTCATCTTTTATCCTAAAGAAATAATGATCTGTGCAAAGATTTAGCTTTAAAAATATTTACTATAGTGCTGTTCATCATGATAAAAGCTGGAAATAATATAAATATTGAAGAATAAGAAACTGGTTAATTAATCCACAGGATCTCTTATGCTGAAGTATTATCAAGCCCTAAAAGGTACGTGAGTAGCATACTTACTGAAATAGAAAATTGTTTATAAAATAGCAAGTGGGAAAAAACGTTATAAATCTACATGTACAGCATAATCCTACTTTAAAAACCTGTTTGCTTATATAATATACATTAAAAGAACCAGCTTTGCATACAGAAATACTAATTTTTACTTTCTTTTTTCACTTTTCAGTACTTGCCTACAATCAGTATGATGATAATTCCTAGCAACTTATAATCATTATAATTCATTACCAAAAAGTATTACTTATAAGAATGCAAATTTTAAAACCTAGAAGAATGGAACATTGGACAAGCCTTTCGTTGGTCTTTCTATAAAGTACGCACCTGAAGGAACTTGTAAAAGTCCACAAGTATCCCTACTATATATATAGCACAGGGAACTTTACTCAGTGCTACGTGGCAGCTTGGACAGGAGGGGAGTCTGAGAGGAATGGATACATGAATATGTGTGGCTGAGTCCCTTTGCTCTTCACCTGAAACTGTCACAACACTGTTAACTGGCTACACCACAATATAAAATAAAAAGTGTTTTTAAAAAAGTACATGGCACTGAGGAAGCACGCAGTGTTGGTTTTCCTTCCCCTCAATCAAATCTGAAGAATGATTAAGTCAACACTACACAAGTTAGAGACAAAGAGTTCGATCCAATATACTAAATAAACATTTACTAAACACCTCCAATATGGCAGATAGCGAAAATAAATACTGAAGTTATTTCAGAAAGCTTTTTCTAAAAGAAACACTACATTTCCCCCCAAAGTATTATTACATTGCCAAGTTCATTTCAGAAACAGAACTCAAAACTCAATAAAATCATTTGGAAATGAACAATTGAAAAATGGCTGAGAAAATGCAGCCAGCTTAGCCAGCTCTATTATTATAAAATTAATCAATCACATCCTAATTAATATCTTGAAATAAGCTCCCCATGGAAACTCATGAGCCTGCCCCCCATCAAAAAAAATGTTTTAAAAACACTTAAAAAAAAACTGATGCATAATTCATAAACTTTCAAAAAATATCTACACAGCGTTTCCCTACAAAGTCACGAAATAGAGAGCTGCTTCTACTTGATGTTTTTAAATCTCTCCACAAACTGGTGTAAACATGCACGATACATCAATGCATTGATAAATGCAATCACAAAAAGGCTTTTTAATCAAATAAAATGACTACTATCTCTTAACATCAGCCCTTGCCAGAAATGAATGTGATGCAATTCTCATTTCAAACTTTTCCTTGTAAGTAGTACTCCATCATTTGTGCTGCAAGATAATGTATTTATTTTTTAAAAGAGCCAAAACTACTGATTTAAAACTCGTAAGTCGAGACATTCAAGATAAATAACAAAACAAGACTGAAAGATAAACTATACGAAGAAAAACTGTACTTTTCAGTTCAGTTCAGTCGCTCAGTCGTGTCCGACTCTTTGCGACCCCATGAATCGCAGCACGCCTGGCCTCCCTGTCCATCACCAACTCCCGGAGTTTACTCAGACTCACGTCCATTGAGTCCGTGATGCCATCCAGCCATCTCATCCTCGGTCGTCCCCTTCTCCTCCTGCCCCCAATCCCTCCCAGCATCAGAGTCTTTTCCAATGAGTCAACTCTTCGCATGAGGTGGCCAAAGTACTGGAGTTTCAGCTTTAGCATCATTCCTTCCAAAGAAATCCCAGGGCTGATCTCCTTCAGAATGGACTGGTTGGATCTCCTTGCAGTCCAAGGGACTCTCAAGAGTCTTCTCCAACACCACAGTTCAAAAGCATCAATTCTTCAGCGCTCAGCCTTCTTCACAGTCCAACTCTCACATCCATACATGACCACAGGAAAAACCATAGCCTTGACTAGCAGACCAAACACAGCTTAGTAAAGAAAGTACATTCAATTGCAAAATGACTTCAAAAAGTTCCAAGTCAACTCAACTTTTAAACAGAGTAATGGAAACAGGACACAGGGCAGATACTTCATAACAGGATAGTATGCTGCTGCCCTGAAGAACGCTGATGTTCTCTTTACCAAAGGAGGTAACAACAGGACATGAATTTTGCCCCAGGTAAAGAAATATCCAAAAAAGAAAAAAAAAAAAAGAGAGAGAGAGAGAGAGATCAATTTCATTCTAGCCCATTTTAGTAACAGAAAGACATCTGTGAGTGGTTTAAAATAATACTGTGAATGAGCACCAGCAAATGATTCTCTTTGTGTCTCTAATCTCTTTCCATTTAAAGGAAACAAAATGGTTCCCTGTTTAGAGGAACTCTATCCCTCTCTCAACTCGATCAGTGTACCATTTTTTTATTTTTTTACTCTTATATTTAAATGTTTATCTACTAGGTAAAGCCTTCCTTGAAAATACTGCTGCTCTACAGAGAAAACCCACCACTGCCCAAATGCCTGGGATCTTCCTTCTCACTTCCAAAATCTGCCAGTCAACACCCTGCATATATGCCCTGAGGGCTCTGTTGCTTCTTTCTTAGCTGGGCACTCATTGCCACATATGCTCCTGAACTGGTATATCCTCAGTAATTATGATCAGCTCACTTTATCAGGGCAAAAATGATGCCCATGTGCCACATGTTGAAAAATTAAGAACCATACATTCTAATATAAGGCTCCTTCACAAATCCCCTCCCCTGCCTGAGTTACACCATTCGAGATCATTGATATGTGTTCTCACCAGGAAAACATATTTAAGTTTCATTAGCTTATTGAACTTCTAAGAGTTCCTTCTACTTTTCCTCTCCCAAGTAAACCACTTTTATTTATATAACTAAAAGTACACATCTTTCCATCAAACTAAATAAATAACTCTGATATGCGATAGTTTCTTCCTAACTTACCTGGTTTAAAAAGGTCAAATATCACTCAATATTATAGAAAAAGTTAAAACTTAGGCTTATAAGAGATGTTCACATTCCTGTCTGCCTGCAACAACACTCACTGACTTACACACTTGCAAGAGGCCTTAGGTAATTTCTAAACTTCCTTAATTTTTTATCAAGAATAGTGCCAAAGACAGTGGGCCACCTTACAACGTATCATATTCTTCACCTCATTATTCAGTTCTTCTATGTCTGTTCTTTCAACATTAAAGACCTAATTCTGTTAAATCCGTTCCTCAAAAGAAATGCCTCCACGAATGCATCGTTAACATTCAAAACTATTCTCACCACTTTACACCAAAAACTACTTCAACTAATGTTTTTAGAACAGTTTGAATATGAACCAGAAATGTACAACTTTAGATTACAACGTTAGATGAATAATAATGTACATGCCAGCTGTTCTCTATATGTGTGTGGGTGCAGGGGGGCTGTTTTCTATGACTAAGCACTAATGTACCAATAAATCAGATGGTTCCTTAATTTAGTGGTTTCCCTAATTTAATTATAGATATCTCACCTACTATCACACAAATATGGATAACTTTATAAAGAAGTGCCAAATGTTTCTGGAGTAATTTTAATAAGCACTTACTCAAGAAAGATAAGCTATTTGTTATCTGATAATTTAAATATACACAGATATCTCCAAAGGTTATTTTATAGCCTTTTAGGAAAAAACAAAAGAAATTATTTTTTAAAACTACGGTAAACATCTTAAGAACAAATTTTTTGTTCATAAAAATGTATAAGCTAAATACATCTTTCATCTTTGTGTTATATAAAAGCATAGAGAACATTCTCAAGAAGCATAAGCACAAATATGTCCTTGACTTTTAATAGCATATAAAAATTTAATAGTAATAAAATATACTACAGGCATACAAATATACCAGATTTAACCAAAGTAAAAAAGACTGAAGAACAAAAGCCTAATTTGTTTAAAAATATTTATTTTAAATTATTAACAGTTATTTTCTGCTTTAACAGAAGAATCACTAACTTCCAATAAGTTGCTTTACCATTAAAGACTAGAGATCTCTTCCAGAAAATTAGAGATACCAAGGGAATATTTCCTGCAAAGATGGGCTCGATAAAGGACAGAAATGGTCTGGACCTAATAGAAGCAGAAGATATTAAGAAGAGGTGGCAAGAATAGACAGAAGAACTGTACAAAAAAGATCTTCACGACACAGATAATCATAATGATGTGATCACTAAGCTAGAGTCAGACATCTTGGAATGTGAAGTCAAGCGGACCTTAGAAAGCATCACTACAAACAAAGCTAGTGGAGGTGATGGAATTCCAGTTGAGCTATTTCAAATCCTGG
>SJYV01045347.1:0-13862 GCA_006410875.1 Neotragus pygmaeus
ACTTAGCAGCAGCAGCTCCCCGATACCCAGGGCCCCTCAGCAGGGCCAGAAGAGGGGGCAGAGGACGGGGAGGCTTTGACGGCAAGAGAGGACACAGCTAAAGGATCTGGAAAGATCTGGAGGCTGAACCCAAGGCAGCAGGGATGGACTCCAGGAGGGATGCCGGGGCAGCTCTGCACTGGGAACCTGGGCCTGGAAAGTGCTGGAAGGAAACAGCAGGGAGGACGGGGCAGTGCTCTCCTGCATGCTGGGCGGAGGCTGGCTAAAGCCTGCCCAGGAGGGGATGGACTTGTGGGACCGGACCCTTTGCCAGAGTCCCTCAGGACTTCTGGGTGGAAAAGGACAAGGGCCAAATCTGACAGGGACTCAGGGAGAGGAGCCTCCGACCTCCCCTCCCCATTACAGCCCACTACCGTCCCTGGACCACACCCCAGCTGCGAACCTGCACTCAAATCCTAACCACTGTCCCTGTGCGAGGAATCGAGCTGCAATAACAGGAGATGAAATTGGTGAAGGTGCTGACTCCTGGCACTTCCTTACCTCCAATCAAGGAGAATCCTGGAGCAAGAGGGCCATGGCCGGCAGGGGCTCCGCTGAGTCATCCGGGTCCCAGCTCGGGCTCTCTGTTCGGCTTGGCTCAGTCTGACTCGTGAAGGGGACCTGAATGAGCAGGGGCGGGAGCCAAGGGAATTCCCGGGGAAGAGCTCTGCAAAGGCCCAGCTCGTGCAAACAGCTCATTCCTCCCTGAAGAGCACTGAGGCCAGAGCGGCAAGGGCAGAGTGAAGACGGAGAGAGAGGCAGGGCAGGGGTCAGGGAGCGGGCCGGCCAGGGATCTACAGCGGCCTTGCAGGGGGTGTGGGGTCTTGGGCTTTCACTCAGAGAGGGGCAGGAAGTTCCTGGAGGGTCTGAGAGAGGAGGGATAGGACCTGACGGATCTGAAAGGATTTCTCTGACTACAGTTGTGGGGAGAGGTGGTAGGGGGAGCGTGGGAGCTGGGAAACTAGTGAGAAGCCCTGGACGTTTGCAGTAAACGAANAAGTTCCTGGAGGGTCTGAGAGAGGAGGGATAGGACCTGACGGATCTGAAAGGATTTCTCTGACTACAGTTGTGGGGAGAGGTGGTAGGGGGAGCGTGGGAGCTGGGAAACTAGTGAGAAGCCCTGGACGTTTGCAGTAAACGAATTATCTGGATCAGGATAGTAGCAGGAGGTGTGGACAGGAGTATCCAAGTGCTCAAAATTCAAAGGAAGGCAAGGGCCACAGAGAGAAAATAAACACTCTGCAGGACGCCGTCGCTTTTCAGGGAGAAAAGGTTTTCCCAGAAGGCCCCAGAGCACAACGCTTGCATCTCATTGGTCAGACGTGAGTTAACATCCACCAATCAAAGCAAAGGGGCTGGATCCTAAGGTTGGCTAGTATAATGGCAAGGTGGCAAAACCAGCTTCATAATCTGTAGGGCCCACTGCAGAATANGCAGAGGTGCTAGAAGTCATCCTCCTCCTAATGCCATCTCCAGCTCTGCATCTTAAATCTCAGTTGCCGGTGAATATGGTCCCCGGCCACGGTCAGTAAACCACACACTCCCAGGTTTGCTGATGACCTGTAGGGCAATGTAATCACACTGGATGTTGGGGAAAGACTGGAATCCTTGCAGGCATTCAAAGGCAAACTGTGAATACAGAAAAAGAAAAAAGAAAAGAGCTCTCTCCAAGTTAGATCTTTCAGCAGAGCGCCTATTTTAATCGGTTGAACAATTGGTGTACTCGGAGAAACACATCTGTTCTCCACTCTGCAGGTGGCCGCTACAGCACAGCCTCTGGGTGCACATCAAGAAGGGCTGTGCTGGCAGGAGAGTGGTGCAGACTGTCACCCAGCCCACCAGGAAAGGGCTTCGTCCACATCCGGGTCCCCTGCTGCAGCTCCAGCTGTGAGCGTCACTGAGTGTGGGAGCACTGGTTTTAAAAGCCAGGGTGGAGGGACAGGGATGGGGGACGGTCGCTGCCTCCTGGGGTTCCCCCTCACTGGGCCTCCTGGGGTCTCCCTGTCACTGGGCAGAGACCAGACAGCAGCCCTTTTCCCTGAGGGGGTTTGGGGCCTTAGGACACTGGTGGGGGGTTCCTCTCCTGAAAAGTGTGCCCACTCACTGGACACCCATGCCTCCCCAGCAAGGCAGATGCATCAGGGGTACAGGCGTACAGGATAAGGGGGGGCTTGTGCCCCCCGAACTCCTGGATCCAAGTCCTCCCTGCCGGGACCTCAGGATGTGACTGAGGTACTTGACACTTAACCTGTAACTCAAGTTACTGAGGTCACTGGTAGGGGCACTTAATCTTGGGCGACTCCTCGGAAGGGGAAACCCGGCCGTAGGCAGCACGGAGGGAAGGCGGCCTGAGGACAGGGGGCCGGGAGAGGGTCCACACGCCCAGGAGAAGGGCCGGAGCAGATCCCTCCTTCAGCTGCAGAGGGACTGCCCTGCCGCGCCTTGTCTTGAGCCTCTAGCCTCTAGATCAGGAGACAACCCACTGTGTGGGCTGCGCCACGCGCTGCGCCGTTGCATTCCTGCAGCCCCGCGGAGCTGACCCAGGAGGCGGCGTGCCCAAGCATGGACCCCGAGCCCCACAGGAATGTCTCCGAGATGCATTCAGGACTCTTCTCCACACGCCTGACCCCCGCCATCCTTGCGGGGATGCTTCCGTGGACAGAGCCGTCAGCAACTTGTCCCCAGGGCTGACTGTCGATTGCTCTGCAGCGCCTACAGCAGACCTTGGGCTGTCTCATTCACTGTTGGATCTGGAATTTAGCAGCTGTGTTTGGGAACCAGGTCACCTAACTGCTTGAGAATCATTTTACTTGTCTTGAGAAGACTGCGGGAACATTTAGAAACGGACTCCAAGTGGCTCCAGCAGGTGGACTGTTGATTCTCTGTTTTTAGAGAATATCCCTGGGGCCCATCCCTGGCAATGTCTCTCACTGCCTGGCTCTGCCTCCGAGTAATGAAGCATCCCTGTGCCATGATACCACTGTGACAGCAAGATGGATGTTTCAAAGACGCACTTCTGTGCTCGATCAAATTTGAGAAACACATTACCGGCAGTCTTTTGCGTGGGGCTGTTTACTCCTACTTGCGGCTAATTAGTCAAGATGAATGGACAAATGGGGTCCTCCCAGCCCATCAGCTGGCTGCTGCTTTGTTCTGAAAAGGGCAATTATTGTCAGTTTAAAAATATTTGATGCCACAGAGGATTTAAATTAAGAGAGAGGGAGGAGTAATCAGGTTTCTACATGAGGCTGTCATGAGAGGGAGGTAAGACAAGGTTCCTCACACAGAGGTGGCCAGCCTCTTCCCAAAGAGACAAACTGGGGGCCACAGGGCACAGCATCCTGCCCTGAGTGTGGAAAATGCAAACAGGGTATGTTTGATCTAACCTAAAAGCAACAACGGGGGCAGAATATCTTGGAACAAGGCTGCAGTTTTACTTGGTCAAAACTCCTTTTAAGAGAAACAAACTGTATGGAGGAGCAGAGAAAGAAATGGATGCAGAAAACTGGCTTCCACCGGCCAGCTGACCACTTTTGAGCCTGAGCTTCTAACCCAAGTTTTCTCATAAAAGGTAATCATTTCTACCTGTGGGAGTAACACGTGAGCTGATGCTTAATCAAACTCTTGGAAGCCTGCAAAACCCATGCAAATTAATTCTTTCCAGAAGACAGCTGTGCATGTTCTTTGCCTTACTGTTTGGGAAGATTTTTTTGTGACTCTGAAAATGAATTGACATTGTGCTTATAAAAAGTAAAAATATTCAAATCCACATTTCCAATGGATAACTTCCTGTTCTATGTTTTACCCACCAGCCCTCACTGTCCACTACTGAGAAATCTGTGATTTCATAGCATCATTCTGGTTACTGGGAAACCTGCAGTGACTCAACGCTGGGTCTAGAATTCTGGTCTGTCCTGTGGTTGGATGGTCCAGAACCATCCTCTTTTGGCTTTTTGTCAGCTCTCAGTTGGTTTCTCAGGGCCGGGTATTTGAAGGGCCTTGGGGTGATGGCATCCCTAGTGGTTCTGGGTTGGAAGAGTTAAATGGCTACATGGCCACGTTCTTCCATGGTATAGCGTAACAAAATCAGCAATGGTGCGTGAATTGGGGCCAATAATGCAAATCTCCCAAGTCCATTGGAGTTTTATTCTCTCTGTATTGGGTCCTTGCCTTCAGGAAAACTTAGTGACATGTGCCTACTCAGTCATGTCTGACTCTTTGTGACCCTATGGACTGTAGCCCACCAGGCTCCTCTGTCCATGGGATTTCCCAGGAAAGAGTACTGGAGCAGGTTGCCATTTCCTTCTCTAGGGGATCTTGCTGACCCAGGAATCTGAGTCTCTTAGTAACACTGCTGAGGCAAATGAAGGAACCCGGAGGAGAGGGTCCACAATTCTCCCTAAGCACTGCCTTCTTCTTGGGAGCAGAAACAGACCAGTAATGCAGTGTTAAGGAGGCTAAGGGGTGCAGAGGGAAAAGAAGGGCCTGAGTGAGCTCAGAGGGCAAATTCAACAGCATGTGAATGTCAGTGCCCTTATCTGGATATCAAAGAGAAAATGGCCCCGTGAGTTAGGAGACCCCTGCTTACAGGAATAGTGTGACTTAGCAAAGGTGTGATGCTGAACGAAGGCACTTTCCTCACCTAGAAGATGAGGAAGTGGCATCGCCTGGTGGGGGTGCCACCTGCTTTCCAGGTATCAGGCTCAGAAATGATCCTTTCTCTCCGAGCACTGGACCTGGAAATCTCTGTGTAATTTTCACTTCCACTTATTCTTCCTACCTGTATTGGCTCAGGGTAATGCTGGTTCTTGCTGCACTCTATCGCCTTCACACTGCAGAAATATATTTTGTTCTCTGTTTAATTGTCTAAAACCTCCCAGACAGAAGGTCTTCTCCAAACATTGGTACTATTCTCCGTGAGGACATTGGCGTCTGGATCACTGCTGGCTCCTCTACGCAGCTGTGGTTCAACGTCAAGCTCAGCACATCTGTGTTTTGTGTTATTATTTTAATTTAGAGGCTGCTCACACATTGAACATTTTTTGAAGTCAGCATTGGTCATGAACACATATTTATACATAGAATAAAACTGAGCCAAGATAGGAAACATCTTTGCCAACCTCTTTCACCTGGACTGGCAAATGTCTGGGTACACAGTACTCTTTTGTTAGTAGCAAAGGTTGAGCTGCATGTAATCCTCCAGTTTCCCTTTATCTATGCTGTGGGGACAAGTACTCAATATTTTGCAGTCAACTTGCATCCTCTGAATGCACGTTATTACGTGTGAAACCTTGTAATTGGTATTTTCATGTTGTTGCTAAAGCTCCTTACCAGTCCAGGAGAGATGTGTTGTTATTTTCCCTTTGTACTCATAGAGAAACCGAGACTCAGAGAGAGAAAAAAAAATCAGTTTCATGAAAACCAACTCTATGATGTTTGATGTGTAATCTGTCATTCCTTCCTTTGTAAACGTTGGAATAATTTCACTTCTGGATGAGTCACAGTAGCAAAATAATGAAGACCTCTTTGCCTTTTATACAAATTCACCATGTGTCTCACATTGTCTATCGCCTGTTATCTGGGTATCTAAGTGTATATCATATATCTATTTATCATCTGTCTACATATCTCTTATCAATGTATCTATTATTTACCTACTTATCTATCTACTATCTACCTATTATTTATCTATCTTCTATCTATCTATTATCTATCTATGTATCTGTCTATTATCTGTTATCTCTATATTATCTATCTATCTCTTGTCTGTGTTTCTATTTATCTATCTAATTTTAACTATTTTATCTATCTATTTTAACTAGTATTTAATTTATCTAATTTTTGCAAACCATTTGAGTGTAAGTTGCATGCGTCATATCATTTATCCTTCAATACTTCAGAGTGTTTCCCAAGATCAAGGACACTTTCTAACATGACCACAATACAGTTATTAAATTCAGGGATTTTTAACACTGACACAATGTTATTTGTCAAAACTATAGCCCATATTCCAGCTTTGCAGTTGTTCCAGAATGGGTTTTACAGCCATTTTAGCCTCTGGCCCCATACGCACGGTGAATTACCATGTCTCTTTAGACTCCTGTAACCTGGGAGAGACCCTCAGCCTTTGTCTTCTGTGTCATTTTCGGATACAGGCCAGTTATTTCCAGGACGTCCCCTCAGTGTGTCTCCCTGGTGTATAGATAGTGCGTGCTTGAGTGGTGTTATTTTGCAAGTGACGTTGTGTCCTCAGTGGATCGTATCACAGGGCTCATAAAGTCGGTTTGTCCCAATATTGGTGACACTAATTTTGATTCCATTTCTCCTCTCAAAAGTACTATTTATTATTTTTTATTTAAATAACTTGTTAAAAATATTTTGAGGCCAAATAAATACCCCATTTCTCACTGAACTCACACCCGCTAATTTTATTTTCATTTTCATTCATGGTGTTTGCCCACGGGCTTCACCGCTTGTGTGGTGATAAACAACCTGTCCACCAGTGCAGGAGACACAGGAGGCACTGGGAAGGCACAGGAGGCACAGGCAACTTCCCTGGGTTGGGAAGATCCCCTGGAGCGGGATGGCAACCCACTCCAGTATTCTTGCCTGAAAAATTCTGTGGACAGAGAGGCCTGGCAGTCTACAGCCCCTGGGGTTGCAAAGAGCTGGACACAGCTGAGCAACTAAGCACACACGTCGTACCGCATACGCCTAAATCAGTTACTACCACGACAAGTAAACTAGGGCGATTTGTTTTCTTTTGCAAAATCTGAGGATCTGTTGTCAGGACGGACTGTTTATGGAAGCTTTGAGAATTAGGGGTTATTAATGTCCATTCTGGGACACAAGTTGATAGTCATAGCTATTAGTGGAGAAGTTAGCTTTTGAACTTAGGACTTTTAACTAAAATGAGATATACATTTCACTCTACAGAGGTTATTTGTAATTAATTATAACAGGGACGCTTTATTTCATCTTTGGCTCTAGACTTCTTTGTTCAATTAGTTGTCACCAGAGGGACCAGCAGAGTTTAGTTTTGGTGGTCTTCAGATGTGAACCCATTTCACGTTCTTACTGCTTGCCTATAAGGTGGGTCCGAGTCTTTTTGACTGCTGGACACCTAGAGTCTACAGCCAGTAGGCATGCAATATGCATTCACTGCAAAATTAATGACTAGGTCAACACTGTTTTGAAGTTGACCTCTGAGTGCAACCCAGTGGAAAGCTTCTTAAAAGCTAAAATCAAAGAAAATGCATAACATTAAATTCCAACTTGTGGGAAAGTCCTCCTCCCTAACCAGGCTAGGGTTTGGTCTAATTCCACTTGACATGGGTTTCCTACCACTGCTGTATTCTGAGGGGACTTTGATGTGCTTGTGGGGTCAGTTAATGGGGAAACTGTGTTCCACTTATTGAGGGAAGAAGTAAGTTTTGTTTGTTTGTTTGTTTATGTATTGTTCTTATATGATAGAGCCATCCAGGAGTAGAGATGACACGTCTTTGTTGTTGAGAGGCGAGTCAAAGGTTGAGATCCAGGGGCAAGAGACATCAGAGTGGAAGGAGAGACTAGAATGCAAGAAGACAGACACAAGAAATTCTAAAGCCGGGACTATTCGTTGAAGACCAAAAGCACCAGATCTGAGGCCGCAGGGGGCGTGCTGGTCTCAGGATTCTGCAGGGCGGGCAGGGCGAGGCCCCAGGGGGCGCCCCCAGCCCTAGGTTCAAGCCGGAACCCTGTGGGGAGGCCCACGTGATGCCAGGTTCACCATGGACACGTGTCATTCCCAGACGCTGGAAGTGCCACTGGCTTTGGAATTGGCAGAGGTGAGCTACTCTCGTCCCCCTTTTGCCAGTGAGGAGGAGTCAGGGGAATAAATGAGAGTGTGAGAAGGGGAAGGGAGTATTGTGAAACCCTTTGTGTCCTTGTGATGACCGTGAATTTCTAAGACTGAGTAGAGGAAAATGATTTTATGCGCTCGCCCAGTTCCCTAAGGACCCTGGTGCTAATTCTAAGTGTATAACTCATGAGTCTCCGAGGTGCTTATACAAAAGAGTTTGCTGAATCCCAGTTGACAGTAATACACTACATGGGTGTTGGTACTTCAAGGTAGCCATTTTTGAGGTTTCATTGTATCATTTTCCTAGCTGCAACACTCACAAAAGACATGACCACTTACATTCATCTGCTTTCCAGAGGTGTCCTGGGTATGGCACTACAGAAGCATGGACTCATTAGAGAACCTCTTTGGTACCCACATAGAGCTAAAAAAAAAAAAAGACCTAGCAGGGATTTTGCTTTTTAAAAAAAATTTAATATTTTCAGCTCGGTTTTCGCAAAATTCTGATGGTGCTCTCCTCTGTGTAAGGATGAGTGCACATTACACTCACATGCCAGTGACCTCTTGGTTTTAGGTGGTCTGTGATTGTTCCCCCATTTGTAAGCGTTATGCAAATGGAAAGGGGCATTTTGATATATAAACTGTTAACAGATTTACTCAGCACAGGAGTTTCAGTGCCTTTACTTGCCTACCTGCAAGTGCGGACCTCTAGTCTCTAAGAGCCTGGGAATTGTTAACAGCAGCTCTTCTTCTTCTCTCCTTCTCTGTCTCCTGTTTCCTCCCTCCCTGTCTTTCTCTTAAAGCATCTATTGACCCTAGTATTTCCAGCAACGCAAACTTGAAATAGCTGATGTAGACCCTGAAGGTAAAATTACTTAAAAGTGGGGAAGTGATGTCCAATTCATCCAGTATATGTGGAAATCCCGACACTGCTCCGCCTGATTAAAAATGTGTAGAGAACATGAGATTTGCTAAACAAATGCCCCCAAATATGGAAATGGATCACTGGAGGTGGAGGTGAGGGATGGGGCAGCTGGCAGCTGGGGAGGCAGGACGCAGACATGGTTTCCGTCCATGTCCAGCTGGGGCCGGGCGTCCTGCACCGAAAGAGGCTGAAGCCTGTGCTGCCTCATCTCTCTCCTGATGGACTGTCTCCATGGAAACCTGTGTGAGGTCAAGCGCACTTGGGAGACTTGATATGGANTATGGTCTCCGTCCATGTCCAGCTGGGGCCGGGCGTCCTGCACCGAAAGAGGCTGAGGTCTGTGCTGCCTCATCTCTCTCCTGATGGACTGTCTCCATGGAAACCTGTGTGAGGTCAAGTGCACTTGGGAAACTTGATATGGAACTAATGTTGTGATGCAAAGGGGAAGGAATTAAATACTGAAATTTGAGCCCCAATTCTTTCTTATGCTATTTCTTTGCACCAGAGCTTAGTGGGGCTATGCCCCCCCCTCCTCCCACTTGCCTCCCTCTTTGACTCATGAGATGGTTTTTTTCTGGAAATGGACACCTAATATAGGAATGAGAACAGCTTCTCTTTACCTCTGACTCCACTTCTAAAACAGGTAAGCTTGATTTGGGCATGCTTGATTGCAGGCAGGTATATTTTTCCCTCTCAGGTGTTGTGTCTGTAAATGTCTTCTCATCAGGGGCTGGCACGTGACTTTCCTTTGAAATCAGGCTTTCATGACAAGTGGAACTTTTGCAAAAAGGAACTGTCTTTGTAGAGGGCTTGGCTACTTCTGCTGAAATGGCAGAGTGAGAGAGTGCTCAGGTGAATGCCCGCTGGAACGGCAGGGGTGCCAGAGGTGGCCACAGGGGTGCCACGTGGTTCTGGGTTTCCTGATGCCAAGCAAACCCGGACAGCTTCAGCGAGCTTCACAGTGTCCAGGGGGAAGGCCGAAGCCAGCCGCTGGCATCCTGAGGCTCTGCTACATTTGTCTTGATGCTTTGCTGCAGTCTCTGAAGTCCCGGTGACTGCACGTTGCTTTCCAAATAAAATAAAAGTTATTGTGAAGCAGCAACAGCAGCCACAGGTCACAAATCAAGGGGCACTGCTGTGCGCTCAGTCCCCCAGGCAGACAGCAGCCTAAGGGGCCTCAGCATCCAGGGCCGTTATTGGGCAGGCGCCGAGGGTTGAGAGCCGCCAGAACTGGGGAACCGACAGGATGCAGCTTTCGCCTAGGGCTTCCCAGGTGGCGGTGGTGGTGAAGAGCCCGCCTGCCACTGCGGGAGCCCTAAAAGACAAGGGTTCCATCCCCGGGTCGGAAGGTCCCCTGGAGCAGGAAATGGCAGCCCACTCCAGTACTCTTGCCTGGAGAATCCCATGGACAGAGGAGACTCATGGGCTATAGTCCATAGGGTTGCAAAAAGTCAGACATGACTGAAGCAGCTTAGCACACACCTATGCCCAGCTTTCAAAGTGCCTGGTGAGGAAGGAGGGAGGACAAGGCTGAAGGAACAGAGAATTAGGGAGTGCCCCAGAATCTCTGGTGGCCAAGGAGCCCAGGGGAGACCCAGAGGACGAGTGGGTGACCCTGGCATGTGATGGGCACTCNACCTATGCCCAGCTTTCAAAGTGCCTGGTGAGGAAGGAGGGAGGACAAGGCTGAAGGAACAGAGAATTAGGGAGTGCCCCAGAATCTCTGGTGGCCAAGGAGCCCAGGGGAGACCCAGAGGACGAGTGGGTGACCCTGGCATGTGATGGGCACTCTTGGGTGGAGCAGTAGCCATGCCTTGGGTCTAAGTCTGGAAACTGAGCCCAGACGCTCAGGAGACTCGTAACCTAAGACGAAGTTTCGCTGAGTTCGCAGAAGATGACTAATGGAAATGACATATGAAGATGAATCTTCTTAACAGCTCCAAGAATTAAAAAATGTTACACCAAGCCAAAAAAAAACAAAAACAAGAAACTTCAGCAAAGCCAGGGACCGACCTTGCGNAAGGCTGGTTTGCCTCAACCAGAGAAGAGTAGCCGGCAGGTGTAAGGAGTGACTGGGCCACCTCCTAACCTAGCTGTGGGAAACTGTGTGTGTGGTGAATCCACCTCTGCTTTACACATAGGGAGGCTTTTTAACCTTATTTCAGTCTTATTTTCATTCCTTCTCAATGGTGCATCTTTTAACTGCTCTGGGTAGTTATCTAATAATGCTCTCAGGTCCAAAGTAGACGTTTATTCATAGAACGCATGTGCTAAATGTTGACTATTCAGGCCTTTTGCTAAGTTGTGGGAGGCACAGATAAGCGATTAGGATTCATAGGGGGCTGCAGACATACTAACCAAGGAGAAAATTTGTTTTCCTGCGTATTATGCTAAAATAGAGGAATTGGCAAAGCATTTTTCCAATTTTTTTCCACCGAGCAGAGAAAGTTATTTTTCATCATTCTTGGCACTTCTCCATTCCATGTTTTATTTATTTATTTTTGGCTGTACCCAGTCTCCATTGCTATACTGGTTTTCTCTAGTTGTGATGCTTGGGGCTATTCCCTCATTGCAGTGGGCAGGCTTCTCATTGTGGTGGCTTCTCTCTGCAGAGTATGGGTTCCAGGGTGCCTAGGCTTCATGAGTGGCTCAGTAGTTGCAGCTCCCGGGCCTTAGAGTGCTGGCTCAATAGATGTGGCACATGGGCTTAGCTGCTCTGCAGCATGTGGATCTTCCCAGTTCAGGGATCGAATCCGAATCTCCTACATTGACAGGCGGATTCTTCACCACTGAGCCCTCAGGGAAGCCTCCCCGCCCCACCATTTTTTATAGGCAGCATCTACTGAGGTGTGTTCCTTGCTCTCCCAGTACAATTTGTCTTGGAACACTATCATGAACGATTCTTGGTTTCCTAGTAGTAGCATAAACTGGAGGCTACACTGGGGCGTTAGGCCACATACCTGTCTTGGGAATGGTTGGGAAATCATGGTAAATCACCAAGTATCCTAACTGCCCGTGGGTTCCTGCACCTCTAGGAAGAGGTACATGTGCATATGCATAGATGGTTGCTTTAATCAGCTGTGCCCAGGACACCATCATCACACTTGTGAGCAAAGCATAAAGGCTGATTGATATAAGCTCTTAAAGGAGAGAGGGGAGACAGTAGGGCATCAGAGAACATGGGCTGAGATAAGAAGGAAGAGGATGTTGCTGTGTGCTTGCCTCCGGACACTGGATGATGAGTGGTCATGAGGAGCAGCGTAGCAGTTCTTGTGGTCCCTAAAAGTTAGAGTCTGTCTGTGCTGGATCCCCCTCTGCTGACTCCTGCACTGTGGAATGCAGAAATCTAAATGGAAGATGTCGTGTTTTTCTCCTTTGACTTTCTCACCAAGCATCATCTCCCAGAAATAAAGTCCACAATGTTTATATCCATGCCTGGCCCACAGAAGGCCTTCTGTAAATATTAGTTCCCTTCCTCTTTGCTGCTTTTGCAAGTCGTTTGCCTATGTTGGTGAGGCTCCTATAGCTTGGTGACTTTGTTTTGGAAGTAATTTGAGGAGACTTATGTGACACTGGGGATGGAGGAAGGAGCAGGGTTCAGTGAGCATCTGGTCCAAAAACAGAGAGTGGAGAAGGAAGCAGGCTCAGGGAAGCCTCTTCCATCAGTCCAGGTGGCCTGCACCTGCCACCAGGTACCCCAGGGACAACTGTCACAGAAGGCTGCAGCGCCGTAGCTGGGCGGCAGGGCTGGTGCTGCCCGCAGGAAGATGGCATAGAGGAAGAGGATGGGTCTGACAACTAGCCGCGGGCTCAGTCTTTGTCGGTCACTAGTTCTGATGCCAGGGGCAAGTCGCGTGAACACCCTAGACCTCACTTTCCTTATCTTTAAAATGGGGATGACAATAATACCANTTTGCTTTCCTTTGCCAAGTTCCTTGTGCCTCACGGGGCTACGAGCCTTACCAACAGCTGCCTTTGTTCTTACGCCTCAAGGATGCGTGTAAGGCCGGGCCTGGCCCGTCACGGCCTCCTGGCCCGTCAGGCCTCCCCTGGGCGGGGAGCCTGCAAAACAGTCTTCAGAATCCCAGTCTAACACGCAGCGTGTTTGGCCTCAAGGTCCTTCATTGGCTTTGCTTTAAGTTTCCTCTATGTCCTTCTTGGGGTAATATTTTTAATTCTTGGAACTGTTAAGAGGATTCATTAAAGCTAAGGATATAAAAATTAAAAATAAAACAAGCAAGGCCAATGTGTTTCGGCCCCTGAAATTTAATCTTATTTCTTGTCTTTTTTTTTTTTTTAAACTGACATTGTCCAAGCACCTGGGATAGAGGTTATCAGTGACTGTTTGTTAAATAAATGGATACTGATATTGAATCATGATGAGATGCAGAGGCTAAGCAATAGAATTAAACTTTCATAGTATTCAATCAAATAAGGGCCTATGAATATAGTTTGATGTTCTACAGAAAATCACAAGGCTTTATGAATGTGCTTTATATTTATTATTAATATTATTATAAAATGTTCAGTAAGCCTACAGCTATGCTGAGGGTGTTTTTAAAATCATGATTTTGTTTATATTTTCAAGAAACCTGAATGCCTCACTGATAGACAATGGTATTGAGTTAATCAAATTTCAAAATTTTATGAAGTTTTTTAAACTAACCATCAGTAAATGTCTATTTTATAAAATAAATTCTGATATTTTTGTTCCAAAGGTAAATAAAATAAAGGTAATAAAACTGGAGCCTATTATACAGAGTGAAGTACATCAGAAAGAGAAATACCAATACAGTATGTTAATGCATATATATGAAATTTAGAAAGACTGTAATGAACATCCTATATGCAAGACAGCAAAAGAGACACAGATGTAACGAACAAGCTGTTGGGTTATGTGGGAGAAGGCGAGGGTGGGATGATATTAAAGAATAGCTTTGAAATGTGTATTACCATATGTAAAACAGATGACCAGTGCAAGTTCAATGCACGAAGCAGGGCAATCAAAGCTGGGGTTCTGGGACAACCCAGAGGGTTGGGTTGGGGAGGGAGGTGGGA
>SJYV01045350.1:0-10040 GCA_006410875.1 Neotragus pygmaeus
CCAGGAATCCCAGTAGCAAATATACAGATATATTTAAGAACAATACTTCAATCATTCTGTGAGCAAAGGAAATAAAACTTGAAGTTGGAAAGTCAAATAGAGTCCTCAGAGATGACCAGTCTCTAGATGACACCACACAGCCGGGATCTCAGCACCTTGTTGGAGCTTTGCCCTTCTGCCTGGAACCCCACCCCCAACCCCACGCATGTCTGCCTCTTCACTCAAGTTCAGCACCATCAGTCACCACCTCCATGCCCCAAGCCCGTGGAGGTGACTCAGCTCCTCCTGTCTCCCGCCCATCCATCCTCCCCCATCAGACATAACTGATCTTGTATTCTCTCCTCTCTGGGCAACTTCCCCAACAGCAGCGTCACTGATGAGTTAACTGATTGCAATACTGTCCTCCTCGACCTCTGGCAAATGGGAGGTTTAGATTTTCCTAGGGGTTCCCAGGTGGTGCTAGGGATAAAGAACCCATCTGCCAATGCAGGAGACACAAGAGACTCGGGTTCAACCCCTAAGTCAGGAACTTCCCGTGGAGAAGGGAACGGCAACCCACTCCAGTGTTCTTGCCTGGAGAATCCTGTGGACAGAGGAACCTAAGTGAAAGTGAAAGTGAATGTGTTAGCCACCCAGTCGTGTTCGACTCTTTGTGATCCCATGGACTGAGCTCCGCTGGGCTCCTCTGTCCATGGGGATTCTCCAGGCAAGAATACTGAAGTAGGTTGCCATTTCCTTCTCCAGAAGATCTTCCCAACCTGGGAATCAAACCCCGGTCTCCCACATTGCAGGTAGATTTTTCATCATCTGAGTCACCAGGGAAGAAGATATTCCTAACAAGAGTTCAAAACCCAGCTCACATGCCTACCCCTTTAAGAATAAAGACCCTGAAAGTGAGAGTCACTCAGTCATGTGTGACTCTTTGAGACCCCGGAATTCTGCAGGCCAGAATACTGGAGTGGGTAGCTTTTCCCTTCTCCAAGGGATCTTCCCAACCCAAGGATCAATCCCAGATCTCCCGCATTGCAGGCAGATTTTTTGCCAGCTGAGCCACGAGGGAAGCCTAAGAATATTAGAGTGGGGAGCCCAGCCCTTCTCCAGCAGATCTTCCCAACCCAGCAAACGAACTGGGGTCTCCTGCATTGCAAGCAGATTCTTTACCAGCTGAACTACCAGGGAATCCTGCCTTCCAGGATCTGGGTCAGAACTGCAGGGAAGAGATTCTTCTGTTGTCAAGTGACGAAATCTCTGAGCCACTGATGTTTATGGAGACTGCTCAGTGCTGAAGAAGCTGCGCTCTGGAATATATAGTGACGAGAAGGATTCACTCCTTGCTTGTTGTATCTGTTTCTGCATGTAACGTTGACCCTGACTGTGTTTAGTCCTTTGTCTGACAGGCAACTGGAGATAAATGTCATGTGGGTTTTTTAAACGCTCAGTCTCCTTTCAGAGTCATAGCTGCACAGAGTCCATTTGCATCATGCAAGCCTGTCATCTTCCTGGTGCTGAGGGTGACCTGCTGAAATAGCCCGATGAGTTTCAATATTTGGTTTGTCAGCTGTCCTCTAACACCAGACTTACTGGACGCAGCAGAGGAACAGCGGAACAGGGCCCAGCTGGCCTGCTAGGTCAGCTAGGAATTCAAGATCTTTGCCCGATTCCTGTTAGTCAGGGGCTGGCTTATTGTTTACATAGCTATGGTCACTTCCATAGCTATGATATCACTTTACATAGTTATGATCAAACGTGGGTTTGGCTTTTTTCTGAGGGTGTTTTTGCTTTTTCAGTCATAGCGAAATAACACCATGCTGAGGGATATGCCTATATAAGCAGGTTCCTACAAACTCTGGATTTTGATTTCTACTGTTTTGTATCCCTACATAATAAGGAAATAGAAATTTTAAAATCATATTAAGTGAATCAGAATTTAGACTATGGAAATCATGAAAGGAACGGTTGTAGGATAATTTTGTTGCTGTGCAGTCACGAAGTTGTGTCTGACCCTTTGCGACCCCATGAACTACAGCACACCGGGCTTCTTTGTCCTTCACTCTCTCCCAGAGTTTGCTGAGACCCACATCAACCGAGTCGGTGATGCTATCCAACCCTCTCATCCTCAGCCGCCTCTTCTAGAATAATTTATCAGAGATCATAGCACCCCCAGCCCTTCCCTGGTGGGCTGGTAGCTCCGACTGAGCCCCCAGTGCAGGGCTCCGTATCTGGGCAGGGAACAAGATCCCGCATGCTGCAGCTACGACCCAGCCACTCCTTGCCGGCTTTTTCTCCATTAACCAGAAAACCATTAAACGAAGAAAAGATCTTAGAAAGATTAACCTAGGAATAGCTCTAGGGCGGTGCTAGCAGAGGCGCTGGGGCAGAAAGCCTGCCTGTGGTCCGACAGAGAGAGGGAGCCGAGCTGAGCGTGGAGGCATTTCAGAGGAGAGAGACCTCGGGCCGACCCTCACGGGGCAGAAGCAGCCGGAAAGAGGAGGGGCACACGCAGGCTCTGCTTCTACCAAACAGGAATCTGAGGACGGGAGAGTTTTGTTTTAAAGAGGTTGACTTTGAGAAAATGGTAGTCACTTGTCCAGTAGAATCCTGGAGGCAGAAGGCAGATATTCAGGGCCGTGGACCATGATGGATGGTATAGTTTAGGAATTAACCAGGTGCAACGGTAGTTGGTCAATGAGAATTCATCATTCCCAGAGAGTGATTCTGAAGTCAATAAAAGGGCAGACACAAGACTCTGGGGCATGTGTAGCCATGAAGACCACCGGGGCAGATACTTGCCAGGGAAGGAGGACGCTTCATTGCTGCATCCCCTGGTCAAAAAAAAAAGCAGTGTTCATAAAACACGCAATGTGGGGCTTCCCTGGTGGCTCAGCTGGTAAAGAATCCGCCTGCGGTGCGGGAGGCCTGGGTTCGATCCTGGGTTAGGAAGATCCCCTGGAGAAGGAAATGGCAACCCACACCAGTGTTCTTGCCTGGAGAATCCCATGGACAGAGGAGCCTGGCGGGCTGCAGTCCACGGGGTCGCAGAGAGTCGGACACGACTGAGCACATGAACTCTAACTCGTCACACCTCCAAGCACCTAATTGGATCTGAACAAACTTCAGGCGAGTTTCCTGCACAAAGCTGAGAGAAGGAACGTCTGGACAACCAGATGCTGGCTCCAGAGCAAGCCTGCGCTCTCTACGGGTCAGAATGGAAGCAGGCGGGTCAGGAGGAGCAGTCGCAGCTCAGCTCTCCCGAACCGCCAGCCGCCCTGCATGTGGGGTGCAAACCCTCGGGGCGCGGGGTGCTGGCCGTGCGCCTGGTCCAGAGCGGGGCCCCCGGAGCCAGGAGAAAGCCCGCCTGCCAGCCTCCTCCAGACCCAGCCTGCCGACCCCCGTCACGCTGCACAGAGCAAATGCATCACCTAGGGAAGAAAAATCCAGTCTGATTTTTGTAGCTGTTGTTGGGAGGGCTGGTATCTTTGTGCTTTGGGCCACCTGGGGGTTCATTCCACAGGCCGCTTCAGTAGTTCTCTCTGAGGAGCCCCCGGCCCCCGCCAGCACCCCGCTGGAGGCCATCCTGGTGCGCTCCGGGCTTCGCCTGCTGGCAGAGCCCCAGGAACCAAGCGGCTCGGCCTTGTTTCCTACAAATATTAAAAAGTGGACCCTAGGCAGTGCTTTTTAGAAGACCGATTGACTTACCGACTGTGGTGGGCTTCACTGCCCCGCAGGCTTTTCTCTAGCTGCGGCAAGCAGGGGCTCGTCTCGGCTGTGGTGGCGTCTCACTGCGGCAGCATCTCTTGTTGCAGAGCACAGGCTCCAGACTTGGGCACAGGGACTTTAGTTGCTCCAAGGCACGCGGATCTTCCCCGCCCAGGGATCGAACCCGTGTCTCCTGCACTGGCAGGTGAATTCTCTACCGCTGGACCACCAGGAATGTCTGAGGCATTGTGTTTTGTTAGGTCTGCCCATTAAGCACCCAACAGGCTCGCTGGGAGCCAGACGTGGTGTTGGGTCTGCACAGGTCCATCAGCAAACCCGAGTGCCCTTGGTCTGTGGAGATACTGAGTTCCGCCTGCTGTGCGAATGTGAGGGAACTTCAGGCTGCAGAGAAATGGGCGGAGGAGGGCAAGTTGGCATGGAGAGGCTCCTGCTGGGGGCACAGCAGCCCCTGGAGCTCAGGGGCCTGGGCCTTGGGTAGGTGGAGAGGGTCAAAAGCCAGTGAGGGTAGACCCTTGCATCTTAAAGAAGGCAGCTGAACTTGAACCTGAAAGCTACAGGGATTTGTGAAAGGGCTAAGCGAGGGGGCAGCAAGTTGGGTGGTTGGACGGGGCGAGGCTGGGGCACAGCAGAGACCTCTAGGACTGGCCCATAAGCCCAGGGCTGCCGCTGGCCAGGAGCCCCTGACGTTCCAGCTCGCCTTTTCCAGGAAGCGCAGAGCTTCATTTTCCCAACAGAAAGGCCGATTTCAGAGCTGCCCAGTTCAGAGCACGTGGTTCTCTGTGGCTCGAACTGTGGACACTTAGGTTTTAGTCCCACAGCAAACAATGTTGCTGTTTAGTCACTCAGTCATGTGTCCGGCTCTTTGTGACCCCATGTGCTGTAGGCTGCCAGGCTCCTCTGCCCATGGATTTCCCAGGCAGGAATCCTAGAGTGGACCGCCATTCCCTTCTCCAGGCCATCATCCTAACTCCAGGACCGAACCTATGTTTCCTGCATTGGCAAGCGGGCTCTTTACCACTGAGCCCCCTGGGTGAGTAAGCGTTAATCGCTCAGGTGCGCCGGACTCTTTGTGACCCCATGGACTGCAGCTCACCAGGCTCCTCTGTCCATAGGATTTTCCAGGCAAGGATACTGGAGTGGGTAGCCATTTCCTTCTCCAGGGGATCTTCCCAACCCAGGGATCGAACCCAGGTCTCCTGAACTGCAGGCAGATTCTTGACAGACTGAGTCACCTGGGAAGCTCCAGCAAGTAATACTCAGGGCAAAGTAATTTGTTTCAGAAGTCTGAAGTGTGCTCACAAGGAGGATGATTTGCTGCCAGGAGTGATTTACCTTCCTACCTGTGCCCGGTGTTGGCAAAAGGTCTGATGGAGCACGCTCTAATTATGTTTAATGTCCACATTGCCAGGATTATGTCAAAGAATATTAGCAAGCAAGGATGCCTTTTACTTCACATGAAAGAAAATTGCAGCCTGTCATTTTAATACACAACCTCTATCATTTTAAATAGACAAGAGTGCTTTCAACACAACTGGATTTAAAGGACACTTTGCACGTTGACCCATGCAAAGGTCAGGATATAAGTCAATTGACCTAAGTAATGGCCACAAGTTTTGATTGCTCTCGGCGAGTAAATATGAACCGGATCTCTGCTCCGCCAGGAAATGTGAACACCTGTATTTCTCTAGTGTTTTAGTCACTCAGCCTTATCTGCCTCTTTGCAACCCCACAGACTGTAGCTTGCCAGGCTCCTCTGTCCATGGAGTTCTCCAGGCAAGAATACTGGAGTGGGTTGCCGTTCCCTCCTCCAGGGGATCTTCCCCACTCAGGGGTCGAACCTGGGTCTCCCTCATTGCAGGCAGGTTCTTTACCGACTGAGCCACCTGGGAAGCCCCTAGTATTTCCCTCTAGACTTGCACGTGACAGCAAGAACAGCAAAGGAGGTGAGCCGTGAGCAGTAACAGAGGTGACCGCTTCCTGGAAGTGAGCTGGGAAGGGAACCTGGGACCACTGGGCGACAGAACCGCAAAGCAAGCGGCAAGAAAGAAAACAAAGGCAGTGAGGACGAGGCGGCGGAAGCTCGGCTGTCTTCCTTGAAAGGCTTTTGAAATATGCATCCATTTCTTTATGTCGTGACCTGCCTCTCTCCACCCTGCAGAATTTCTCCGTTCTCTACATACTGGCGTATTGGCGTCGGCGGCAGGAAAAATGGTGACGGTGGCTTCACAGACACATGTGTAACCGGCATTAGGCACACCTAAGTCCAGAAACAGTGCACTCAGGCCTAACCGGAAACGCGACCACCGCCAACTCCCACGGCCCAAAGAGGGACACCCGTGCCATGAACCATCTGCCAGGCACGCAATCGCTTCTGTATCTTCAGCTTGAATCTGAATTTCTCAAAGGATTTGGGGGAGTTAAAGCATGATCTTTTCAAATTTTTTAAAGCCTAACTAGCAGTTGGCGTTGAGTTTGCCCTTTCCTTCTTCCCAATGGATGGTCGACGTTTCCATGACCGCAGCACCCACCCGACGTCACGCTCTCCCAGCTTTCAGGCCTGGCCCCGTGGCTGCGCTTCAAACACCCCTTTCTGCTGCACACCCGATCCGCTTTGTCACAGCTCTTCCGTTCAGGTGGTGATCCAGGCCTGCTGTGGGTGGGGCAGAAGGGAACAAAATACGGAGACCACGTGGAGACCATGAGGGCTTATCAGGACTTCACACCACCTTGTGCAGACGCGGGGGAGGCTCAGACAGAGACAGAATGCAATTTCCTGGTGACTCAGTGAAGATCCCAAGGATGACTCAGCTTCCTGCCTTGTGGTCACACATCCTGTGTGTGCCTGCTACGTCGCCTGAGTCGTGTCCAACTCTTTGTGACCCCACGGAATGCAGCCCGCCAAGCTCCTCTGTCTGTGGGAGTGGGTTTACTGTGCCCTCCTCCAGGGGATCTTCCTGACCCAGGGATCCAACCCCCATCCCTTACATCTCCTGCACTGGCAACGGGTTCTTTACCTCTAGCACCACCTGGGAAGCCCAATACGCATCCTGTTAGTCACCAAAAGAGGGTACTGTGAGGGCACAGTTGTAAAGAACCCTGTGCGGGAGACATAAGACAGGTGGGTTCGATCCCCGAGTCAGGAAGATGCGCTGGAGAAGGCATCTGCAGTGTTCTTACCTGGAGAATCCCATGGACAGAGGGGCCTGGCGGGCTTCAGTCCATAGGTTGGCAACAGTGGGACACGACTAAGACGGCTCAGCACGCACATATACACACCTCTGTGCTTACTTCAGGGATGCCAGGGGGTCTTAGAGAGAGAGATTGAAATGGACATGTTTAAAAAATTAATAGCTGACTGAAGAGCTGTCATTTCCATTCCTCATCTCAAGTTTTCTCTTACCTTTGGTCAGGGATTCAACTTAAACTGCAAGATAGGCTGGCCCAAAAGCACTCACTGTGACTGAAGGACTGGAATTTAGCCAAATATATTGGAAAACGGTGGTATACGGTAGACCGTGTGGGTGTACTTATTAAGTGCAAAGAAATACGATTATAAGCGGACAGTTTTTAGGACTTTAATTATAAGGGTTCCTATTGTTTAATAACCAATATGCCTTTTAAATTTACTGAATAAAACCCAGTATGTAAAGCAATTGACTCTGGTTTTGAAGGTGCATTTGCCATCTGTGTAAGAGGTCCTCACAGCGGGGGTTTGCGATGTCTAAGGGAAGGCCCTGTGGACAGGGAGCCCCACCGAGGAGAATGCCCATGGAGTCCCGGGAAGGTCCTGGGAACTCAGTGAGCCACACGCCACACCCACCAAGGGGATGAAGAAATGTTAGCAGCAGAGTCTGGGCTGAGTCAGGGAGCACCCAAAAGAGTAATTTCAGGGCGGAGGCTCTCAGGGAGGAGTGTCCTGCTCTCCACTCCAGCAGACAGTGGGGGTATCTATGAGGGGCTTCCCCAGTGGCTCAGTGGTAAAGCCTTCCCCTGCAATCCAGGATCCGCAGGAGACACGGGTTCAATCCTCAGGTTGGGAAGATCCTCTGGAAGAGGAAAGGGCAACCCACTCCAGCTTTCTAGCCTGGGAAATCCTGTGGACAGAGGAGCCTGGCAGGCTACAGTCCATGGGGTCACAAAGAGTCAGACATGAATGAGGCAATTTAGCACACACACCCATCTATGAGGTCGTTTAAAGAATTTCCAATTGAGACTCTGGCGCCGGAATATATAGATAGAAGGAGAGCCCAGAAAAGATGTTCTTATTCATTTGATCCTTTTTTAGAAGGCCAAGCAGTTACACCATCGTTTTGACAAGCAATTAATTCTTTAACAGGGGATCAAGAAAATGCTCAAAACATTACATTTCAATACAACAGTGGCTGAATCAAATGCAGTCTGTTTAGCATCCAATTTGGGAGGAAAAGAGCCTCAATCAGAGTACCTCAGCTGCGTTTCAGGAGAAAGATTACTTCCTGGAGTCAGTTTTAATCACTGAAAAATCTGTTTTATTCTGGAAATGCGATTTGCTTTTCATGAAAATATCCTTGATGCTATTTTTATTATCTTTATCTGACCTGTTGTTTTCTGACCCTCTGTGCTCAGTGCCCGGGTTTTGCCAGTCTTGGAACATTTTGAGAAGTAACCCCTCGGGGCGGCCATCTGCAGATGAAGCAGAAAATCCGTAATCTGGCAGAAAACACCTAATTAATTAGGCCCACACTGATGTTTATGTTCCAAAACCCAAAGTGGTTATTTTAGCAATGTTTGCTGATCACTGAAGAGATTTGAAGACCTAAAAAAAAAAAAAAAATCCTAAAATTTATTTTCAGATTTAGAGAATGGGAACAAATAGGCTGCCCGAATTTCCAAGTTAAACAAGCATGGTTCCCAGATACAGAGGCGCTGGATGAGAAGGATCATCAGGCCGCTGGATCAATGGAGGACGTGCAACATCAGTGCGTGCTGGTCTCCCAGCTCGTGAACACAGTGAAAGGTAACATCTTCGACGAAGTGTGCGCAGAGCAGCAGANCCAAGTTAAACAAGCATGGTTCCCAGATACAGAGGCGCTGGATGAGAAGGATCATCAGGCCGCTGGATCAATGGAGGACGTGCAACATCAGTGCGTGCTGGTCTCCCAGCTCGTGAACACAGTGAAAGGTAACATCTTCGACGAAGTGTGCGCAGAGCAGCAGAACAGGCTCCGTGTGGGCGTCGGCAAGAGCGGGTGTCCGGGGAGATGGCCCACATCTCTGCTTACACAGTGCTGTCCGCTTTCTGTCCCTGTGACCCTAGGAAGGGATCAGACCGCCCCAGGAGGCAAGGGCAGACCAGCTTGTCCTTCCATAGACCTTGGGACGGGTTAATGCCGCGGCCCCATCAGATGAACAAAAGCAAAAATGAGCAGAGATGACTCAGGGCTTCCCTGCCGGACAGACGAAGGCGGTCAGGGCTTCGCTCCGGAGAGAAGACCAGCAGATCGGGGAACCGCAATATTGCAAAGCGACCGAGGCCGCTGGAGGGGACTGCAGGTTTCCTTCCCCTGACATCCCCGCAGCCTCCAAGTGTGCTGGTACCTGTCCAGTCGGAAACCATTTCCTTCACTTTTCAGAGGGTACATGTCTGGGGCCAGGTGCAGGGTGGATTCCAGGAGGATTCGAGGAGTGCAGATGTTTGAGATTTCTTGCTGTTTAAGGGGCTTTTGAAAGCTGCGATCATCTTTGTCTCTCCGTCAACCAGGGCCCCGCAGAAGGCCTTGCGGTTGGAGGGGAGAGCTAACTCTACTGATGATAACATGTATTAGCTTCTGTAGTGACCACTGGAAACACGCCTTTTCACTGGAAGCCTAGGCTGTACGAGATTGCTATGTCTTTTTGGATAAAGGACTAGGCTAAGAGAGGTCAAATCACGAGAGCAGTCTCTGCAGACCTCCAGAACTGGGTTCTGGCCCACTGGGGCACCTGTGAGCCCTCTGCTCTGACTGGTCCCTACAGAAAACCAGGTCCCAGGGCCTCACTTCTGTGAGTTGCTTCAGAGACCCTCCCAAGTTTTGTTCAATTCTGTAAACGTTTAAGTAGGATAAAGATGGCCTGCTCCAAAAAGGACAATAGTACCTTTGCTGGATAACACCTGACTCAGTAGGAATAATAGGAAGACTCACAGTTCACTGGCCCAGAGAATTCACCTGGGTAAACCAGGAATAAGAAGTCAGGGCCCAGCCAGGAGGTCAGGCCCTGATGCAGTCTGTTTCGGGCCTTTTGGGACCCCTTCTCTTCCCTCCTGTCACCGTAAAAAGTATTTAAATATACTTGCAAATAGAGTT
>SJYV01045351.1:0-29662 GCA_006410875.1 Neotragus pygmaeus
CACTGTTTCCACTGTTTCCCCATCTATTTCTCATGAAGTGATGGGACCAGATGCCATGATCTTCATTTTTCGATTGCTGAGCTTTAAGCCAACTTTTTCACTCTCTAGTTCCAGTTGCTAGGATTGCAGTTTTATCCAGTCTCTGTAGTTGTTCTTAATAGCAAGAGGCTTTGAGGGAGCAGGAAGAAAGATTAAGGTATTTAGCTTCCAGTTCTCATTGTGGAATAATGGGGATAATAAAGGTTTTGGAATCAGACAGAACTGTTATTTTTAATAAAAAAATGTTTATTATAGTGCATTCATTTTAACTGATATTTTAGTGAAAAGAAGTAGAATGATACACACATACCATATTCTTTCACTAAAAATGATAGAATTATAATAAATTTCTTTTACCTAGAACCCAATCCTATTCCCAGAAGCAGTAATTATTGTTAACATCTTTCTTTGGCTATTATCTTAAAATTGCTCATCATAGATACAAGTATTTATATCAGAATATGCCAACCCACGGAGAAGGCGATGGCACCCCACTCCAGTACTCTCGCCTGGTAAAGCCCATGGACAGAGGAGCCTGGTAGGCTGCGGTCCATGGGGTCGTGAAGAGTTAGACACGACTGAGCGAGTTCCCTTTCACTTTTCAGTTTAATGCATTGGAGAAGGAAATGGCAATCCACTCCAGTGTTCTTGCCTGGAGAATTCCAGGGACAGGGGAGCCTGGTGGGCTGCTGTCTATGGGGTCGCACAGAGTCGGACACGACTGAAGTGACTTAGCAGTAGCATGCCAACCNTTTAATGCATTGGAGAAGGAAATGGCAATCCACTCCAGTGTTCTTGCCTGGAGAATTCCAGGGACAGGGGAGCCTGGTGGGCTGCTGTCTATGGGGTCGCACAGAGTCGGACACGACTGAAGTGACTTAGCAGTAGCATGCCAACCCAAAGTATGCTTTTTTTGTATATGGATTATTTTGCACTAAAAGCAGTAGAGAAACAGCAAATGCAAGGAAACTTTTAAAACCAGGTGCAAATTTTTCTTTTCACAAGAAACTTCCATTTGTAAAGGTGTCTCCCTCTTTTACCAAGAAGAGGAGACTGAACACCTCTTATCAAAGGAAAAGGCACTTACTTAAGCCCACATAGAAAAAGCTTATTAAAAACCCTTGTTTACTACACTTTACCTGGTCACCTTCATAAAACTTCCCTCTTCTACCCAGAAGCCCCATCTCTTTTTCCTAAGTTCAACATAAAATAGTGTATATGTCTAAGTTCTAAACACCTACTTTGGTTATTCATCACTGAGTGCTCTCATATGTACATGAGCTATGTATATTAATAAATTTCTGTTTATTTTTCTCTTGTTTGTCAGTCTTTTTGAGGCAGGAGATAGATGGGCCCCAGGCTGAAGTTTGTGCCCTGTGGACAGCTACCCAAGTTAAAGATAATGATGGGAGGAGAGAAGCAGAGTCCTGCCCAGACAGAAGATAAAAAGGCCAAATAGTTCTCATTCCTGAGATCAGGGAGACCTTCCTGGCTATACATATGAGGAAAGGCANTATGTGTCTCGGGCCACCCCAGCCAAAACCTAGGCTAGAGGGAGTGCAGGGCCCTAGGGATCAAAAAGGCCCTGGAGCAGTGGGGTCATCCAGACCTCACTTTGCCCACAAAACCCCGGGGGCTGGGTGCACTGGGTAGATGTCCTTCCATCAGCCACCAGGGACTTTCTGCATACCGCCTACTGTGTTCAGTGTGCTGTGCGGAGGCAGAGAGGGTTAAGACCCCAAAGGAACTTCAGATCTGGCTGGAGAGACACTCGTAACAGATCTTGAAGAAGCACCTGCTCTTCAGACGCTTGATAGGACTACAGCGCTATCCATACATTCTAGAGCCAGTTGACAGAGTCAGTGTCAACAACACAGAGACCCTGCCCAGGGCAAGATGAGGGCAGCCTGCAAACCTTGAAAAGGGGTCATCCTCAACCCCACAAGTGAACTCAGCCCCCAGTCCCTGCCCTCTCATCCCACACAGCCTCCCCTGACAGTGTCCAGCCAGATGTCACTGTAAGCCCTGCTCCAGAGGTGGGGTCTCGCAGATGGAAGGCCTCCAGGTCTCAGCCCTGCTGCGTCATCCCCCGCCCCGACCCATGAATCCCCTCCCGGGGCCCTGCCTGCGGTGTCCGGCTCTAGCCTGTTCAACGGTCAGGTCCCGACAGCCTGGGGCAATAATGATACACTTGAGTGGCAGCCTCAGTGGTGCCAGGCAGGTGGCTGAGGGAGCCAAACAGGCTCCCCCAAACCTCCATGACCTCTGAAGCAGTCAGGAACGCCTGGGAGAGTGTATTTGATTGTAAATATCTGCGTCCCATCCCTGAGGCTGGAGAGTCAGTGGGTCCTAGCCGGGAGCCTCAAGCTGTGGTAAATGCTCATTAGATAGTTGGCAGTGGATTCATTGATAATCTGATGGCAGAAGTCCAGTCTGGAGAAAAGAAGGCATCGCATTTTTTTGTGTGGCCCTGGGATGGGGTTGTCAGTGCTGGGCCCACTGCTGTCTATGCCATCTCTCCAGGCTCTTGTGGAGACGGAGCCAGGGGAGGGGCTGGACTGCTGGGCAGGGGCCTGGAGGCCCAGCAGCCGCTCACTTCATCTCTGGGTCTCTGTTTCTGCTGTTGCTACTGCCTCATTCTCACCGGCTTTGGCTGGGGGAGCTGGTGGGTGGGAGAATTGGAGAGGGGATATCCTAGTAAGTGGGGGAGGACCACCAAGGCAGGCCACCCCAGGGAGACGGGTGTGGCTGGGATCCGGGAACTCTGAACAGTGTTGAGTGTGTCTTCCATGCACACCAGTGCCTTGGCGTGGGGAGAGGTGAGGGCCAGAGAGCTGAGGGGGAGGCCATCACCCCAAGGGGCGGCCGTGGGGTCAGGCAGCAGCTGTAGGAGACCTCCCCACACAGGGCCCCTCTGTCCGCCCACAGCGCAGCTGATGACCGCAGCACCTGTCTGGAACCGGGAAGCTGAGGGTCTTCAGAGCGGGGTGGAAGGAGGAGGCAGGGCTGCCTGGCAGCCCCCCTGGGCAGCTGCCTTGGCCTCTCTGCCCACACCCACTTGGGCTGGGCTCTCTCTGCTGGCCCCAACCTTGGCCTCTGTGTGGGTGTCCTTGGACTTAGTCCCCAAGGGGTTCTGGAATGGCTGCAGCACAGCGCCCCGCCCCCCATTCCCCACCTGAGCCGGGAGACTGACTGTTCTCTGACCGCCGGGCTCGGTGGCCAGCGGCTTAGCAGTGCATTCTTGCTCCAGGCTGGGCTGCCCCCACATGGACCCTGGGTTCTGGGAAAGGCGGGTTCCAGGGAAGGAGGCAGGCCCCTTCCTACTGAGAACAAAATGAGAGGAATATGGCTGTGTTTACCAAGGGAAGCCCAACAGAAATAAACAAGCCTCCCTGGGCCAATGGCCACGGTGGTGGTGGTGGGGGAGCCAGAGAATGAGGTCTCCCGTTTTTATACCCTTTTGTTCGCCATTCCCGCCAGCTCGCCTGGGCTCCAGTCCCACCCATCGCTTCCTTGCTGTGGGGCCTTGGGGAAAACCTTAACTCTCTTGAGCCTCACTTTCTATGTCTGTGAAGTACAGATTGGCATCAGGATTGAACTAGATAGTGCCTGTCAAACGGTCTTGCATGTTGAAGAAGTGGGAAGTAGTACGTTTGTTCTAGCCTCAGCCCTGCCGCTCACTTGCTGTGTGATTTTAGGCACCCTTCTCTCTGGTCCTAAGTCCCTACCTGCTCCTTCCAGCCTTGTTTGTTTAGTTCAGAATTCTTTGGCTCAGAACCTTCAGACCTTGGGCAGGACCAGCTACATAATTTATGGGGCCTCTTGTTCATAAATTATTAAACATCTCAAACTGGGGACAGAAGGGTGTTAAATCAAGCACAGGGCGGGTCGGACGTCACACCGCCCTGAAGCCACCCCAGCCCCAGAGGTTGCGGGCATCAGAGGCAGGGCCGAGGGGCCGGGCTGTGACTGTGGCAGCACTGATCCCTTACCCCTCCAGTCCAAGGGTGTGATCTTTTCATACTGTTAAGCACTGATGGTGAGCCGGAGGCTGCCACTCACCCTGGAGCAAGCTGCAGAAAGGTACCCGCTGTGGGCAGCAGCTCACACACCTTACCCTGGACCGTCCCCAGCTTGTTCCTTTGTGGCTTGGGACTGGAAGTCATGTTTGAGCTATTTCTTGCTCTCTGTCTTGGCCACCTCAATTCATGCCCTGCTTTTTCCAGATGCCATTCATGCCACTGACATTGTCGTGCCTGTTTCCGCTGCTCTGAGCATGATGACCTATTTCAGGCCCCATATATCATGTAGGTCAAGCTGCTACTTCTTTGTGAAGGCCCGTTAGCCCTGGAGGACTCTGGTAAAGATTTGAGTTACTTCATGCCTACGACAGGGATATATGGCCTACGACACGGCCTGCAACAGGGATATATGGCCTCCTAGCGAAAAAGTAGCTCCTTCTCCTTCTACTATTAAGTTACAGGGCTAGTATGGCTCAGAGAGTAAAGAGTCTGCCTGCAGTACAGGAGATACAGGGGACCCGGGTTCAATCCCTGGGTCAGGAAGATCCCCTGGAGGAGGAAATGGCAACCTGCTCCAGTATTCTTGCCTGGGAAATCCCATGGACAGAGGAGCCTGGTGGGCTACAGTGTCACAAAGAGTCGGACCTGACTGAGCAACTAAGGACAATTAGTTGATGGCCTGAAAGCAGTGGCTGAGTTCCCTGCTGGCCTAGTCAAAAAGGGGGGGGGGGGGGAAGCATGTGGCATCCATAGGAAACTTTAGAAATCTAGCCCTGTGTATAGTTCCCTTGTACAAAAGCAGGGAAAAGACTCGAGTATCACAGATACTTAGAAATCCATTCGGGGTTGCAGTGAGGTGCAAACAATAGAATTCCCAAAGAGAGAGGTCTTGGGTGTTCAACTACGCTGAGATACTGCAGAAGGGAAGGACACAGTGGAGTGCTCACTCCTGGCAGGGGTCCAGCTCCTCCTCCCGTCCTGGGAGCCCAGGGCGGGGGCCGTGTAAGCCGATAAGGCGGGTGACCCTGCCCTGGTCCCCCTCAACCCCTGGTTGCTTTCACTCTCCAAGGAGTTTGTGCTGCTGGCTGTTCCTGTGTCTCTCCCACCTGGGCTCACAGCCCACTCTGGATTTATGACTTTGGATGGGTGGAACTTGCTCTACACCAGGGGAGGATTCCTGGAAGCATGGTTGGAGACTCGATTTGGTTAAACTGAACCCAAATCTCACTGCTCTGGAGTTACTCAACATTAAAAGAAACCTTATTACAAGCCAATAGGAGTCCTTCTCCTAACTGAAGTCTACCCAGGTGTTTATAATGTAGTCCGTGAGCGTATAGGTGTGTGAGGGGAACATCCTTAAAGTCGGGGGCCCCTGAGGTATTGTTCTTTGACTTCTCATGACCACCTGGGCTTGACCCGAGTCAGGTCAGCACCTAAGTGTCAGGACTTGCTGACCTGGCTTCCTCTGGGCCTGGATGCTCGCTGCCAGTAAGCCAGGCGGAGTGGCTGTGGCAGGGACCCCGGCTCCTGTGGGGTGACCTCAGGAGGGACGCCGTCTCCACGTTTCCTGTCTCCCAGGCACACGCTGCTTTCATCACCCGCTTGTCCTGATCGCCCACTCCCCTTCTGTATCCAGAGGCCTAATTCCTCCTGCTCCGGAACCTTTCCCCGGCACTAGGCCACTTGCTCTTAAAGCAACCCTGGAAAGAAAAAGACGAAGTAGATATTTTTATCACCATTTCACAGAAGGAAAGGGGGCTTGGAGATTTGCTAAATGCCCAGGATCAGTGAGCTAAAGTGGCAGACAAAGCGCAGGAACCAAGATTTTTTAAAAAGTCTTGCTCCAGTTCCTCTTTGTCCTATGTGCCACCTGAACTGTTGGCCTGCTTCATTGGAGTTTCACATACTGAGCATGTGCTCAAGTGGTTTTCCCAGGAAGGGCCGTCTGAGTCTCTGGAAAGATTTGTTTCAGCTGTGGTGCACTTGTGTTATGGAGACTAGCGGGTTTCTACTGGAAGAGCTTAGAACATGAAACCGGAATCTTGGAGATCAGTGGGCCCCAAATGCCTGATTTTACAGATTGGCCCAGAGAAGTCAGGCCACTTGCCCAAGGCCGCACAGCCAGCAAAACCAGCTGTGCAGAGTCCCAGTTAGATGCGCCGTGCTTTCCACCAGGCCCCGGGACCCTGCTCTTCGGGCCCTTGGTTCTGTCACCAGAGATGGGGGGAGAGACAGCAGGGAGGACAGGAAGCAGTTGGTTTGTGTCACTCACAGCTGCTCGTTTGGCTGCGCCTGCCTCTTGCTCCTTCACCCTGTCCCTTCGTCTCGCCCTTTTCCCAGCCTTGAGCCTGCAGCCATGTCTGCCTCCTGGCTGGGGGGGCCAGGGTTTGTGAGCCAGGGACCTCTCCTCCTCTGTTCGTTGTAATGAGGTGGGAGCAGGGAGCATCCTTCCCACCCTGGGAGAGGGCTTGCTCTGGTGGGCTGGAGAGAAGGCACTGCCAAGGCGGGTGGGATTTGGGATGGGAGCCGCGGAACTGGGTTAATTCTGTGGATCTCGGGGACTGGGAAATAAATCACGTTTTTAAAAGACTTTTTTTTTTTAAGACACGCTCGTTTCTGGTCCGCTTCCCATTTTCCTTTGGAAAGAGGAAAGGACTGCTTATTGAGCGGGGAGGGGGTGGGCATGAGCTCAAGTTGTTCCACGTTTAGGCGTGGGGGCTCTGTTTCCAGAGGCCGAGGGACCTCTTCCTGTCCACCGGTCCTGGCCTGCCCAGATGCCCATGCCCCGGAGGCCTGGAAGGGCATCGGACCCTTCAAGATGACAACTGAAAAAAGATCAACCAAGCGGCAAAGGCCTTGTGAGTATTTAGTCCACAGCAGCACCCACTTGTGTCTCCTGGGGGTTTGGAATAGCTCCCCTTCTCTGACAACCTCATCTCCTAGCCTGCTGCTGCTGCTAAGTCGCTTCAGGCGTGTCCGACTCTGTGCGACCCCATAAACAGCAGCCCACCAGGCTCCGCCGTCCCTGGGATTCTCCAGGCAAGAACACTGAAGTGGGTTGCCATTTCCTTCTCCAGTGCATGAAAGTGAAAAGTGAAGTTGCTCAGTCCTGCCCGACTCTTCACAACCCCATGGATTGCAGCCTACCAGGCTCCTCCGTCCATGCGATTTTCCAGGCAAGAGTACTGGAGTGGGGTGCCATTGCCTTCTCTGATCTCCTAGCCTCAGTTCAGTCGCTCAGTTGTGTCCGACTTTTTGTGACCTCATGAATCACAGCACACCAGGCCTCCCTATCCATCACCAACTCCCGGAGTTCACTCAGATTCACGTCTCCTAGCCTGCTGCTGCTACTGCTGCTAAGTCGCTTCAGTCGTGTCCGACTCTGTGCGACCCCATAAACAGCAGCCCACCAGGCTCCGCCGAACCTGGGATTCTCCAGGCAAGAACACTGAAGTGGGTTCTCCTAGCCTGGGGGTTGGCAAATCACTGCCCACAGGCCAAGCCCAGCCCACCGTGTGGTTTTGTAAATAAAGCTTTATTGGTACATAGCTCACTCATTCCTCTACAGAATGTAACATCAGAGGTGAGTCGTCACATGGCCCACAAAGCCTCAAATACTGACTCTCTGGCCCTTTGCAGAAAGCCTGTCGACCACCTGTTTTAGCAGAACACGTCTTCCTGGGTTCACCAGGCTCAGGCCAGATATTTCCCTTGGCTCACTGACAGACATTAGCACTTCCCAAACATTTCCTCCTGAAGAACCTGAAGGAAAGTGCACAGAGTAGTGAAGCCAGCAGAGATGCAGAGAGATCTGGACAACCTGTTAGCTGGCTCCCCGACGGCTGGGTGGGGCTGGATGGCGCTGGGAGGGGCCTGGCACTAGGCTTGCCCCAAGGGGGTGAGGGTGGCCTTACTGGGTGGCAGCCCACTGGTCCTTATCTGGGGCACAGTGGCAAAAGGTCTGGAGCAAGATCTGGCTCCAGACAGTGAAGCCCCATGTGCTAAACTCGGACCCACTCAGCTACAGCAGCTGAACGCCTCTTGCCTTGGAGTGTATCTGTCTTGTCATGACCCTACCCGGGTGTGAAAGCTGGGCCAGCCGGGGTCCTGCTATCCCAGGAAGCTTCTGGCTGCTAGACCCGGTAAGAGACTCTGGCCGCAGGATGCTTGTCTGAGGGTGTAGCTCCCCCAGCGACCTGCTCCCCCCAGTTCCAGCTGACCTGGGCTCTTTGGTAGGCAGCTCTGGGTGCCAGCATCTTGTTGGTGCACCTAGTATCTTATTGCCATCTGGTTCTCATCCTCATAGCTCCAGGAGTCTGACTTTCCTGCTCCCCCAAAGCTGACCAAACCAAGCTCATGGGATATGCCCAGGGAAGAGGTTCAGAGAGGTTAAGTGACTCTATCAAAGGGACAGAGCCTAGATTTAAAGCCAGACAGACTCTAGAGACCTCCCCAGACCTCCCCAGTAGAGCCCCACGTTGCTGGTTTTACAGTGAGCTCTGGAAGGGCCAGGCTCCCAGGTCTACATGGGGAGCCCGCCCGCAACTGGAAGGTGGCTTGCTGAGCGAGGGTAAGTCAGGTGCTCTAAATGGTGAATAGCTACAAACTGAAGCCTGAGCCGGTTTCCCCACAAGAGATGGATGCTGTACTAGCTGTGTGAGATGGACGCTGTACTAGCTGTGTGACCTTGGGCCAAGTTACTTAACCTCTCTGGTTCATTTTCTTCATTTGCACAATGGAGGGAATTCCTTATTATTGTAGGTTTAGTGTGAAAAATAGATGAGTTACTATATGTAAAGTGCTCAGCACAATGCCTGGTGTACAGTCAGCGCCGTATACGTGTCACTGCTGCGATGACTATTACGACTGTCTGTCAGGTTGCTCTCCTGGCTGGCGCTGGGCAAGCAGGCCAAGGCTTTGCCTCTCAGACTTGCATCTCCACGTTTCCTTCCCACTGCAGCCACTGCGTCCAATGCTAGTCTTGCTTGGAACCAGTGAGCAGTTCAGCAGAGGAAGCACCAGCTGGGGTGTCCCAGACCTGGTTCCATTTCTGCTCTACTACTGTGGCCTCGTTGGAACTTAGGCCAGTTCCTTCCCTTGTCTGAGCTCAGATTCAACCCGTGTAAAGTGAGGCATACCCAGCTCAAGGACTCTCAAGTGTAAACAAGCCACTTTACCCTATAGGTAAACTGTCAGCGTTATGTGCTGACCCTATCTATGATGGTCTAGAAATGTTCACACCATTGATTAGGCTAGGAGCTTTTTTTCTCATAGTGTTACTATTTCACATCTCATGATCTTTGGTTATTTTAGATGCTTTGATTTTGTTCCTCTTGGCAGGAGGATGACTTTTAACCTTATCTGACAGATGAGGAAACTGAGGCCCAGATCCCACATGACTGTCTGAGCCTGGACAAGAGCCCTCATTTTTTCTGGTTTCTAAAGGGCCCCATTCTTCTGTGTTGGAGTTGGGGGGGTGGGGCTGTTGGGACTTTTAAAAATGAAGCTTCCTTCCATTCTGCCAGGGCCTGTCTTCTAAAGTGAAATAAAGTGTGAGTTGCTCAATCGTGTCCGACTCTTTTCAGCTCCATGGACTGTAGCCCACCAGGCTCCTCTGTCCACGGAATTCTCCAAGCAAGCATATTGGAGTGGGTTGCCATTTCCTACTCCAAGGGATCTTCCTGGCCCAGGGATCGAACCCGGGTCTTCTGCATAGCGGGCAGATTCTCTACCATCTAAGCCACCAGGGCTTGGGCAAGGGCTGGACAAGACATGGAGGCCCAATGGTGTGGTGCCCACAGGCTGGAGGCTGGCCTCGGGCTCTCCAGCCCTGACGGCTAAACCTTCAGGCCCAGCCTGCCGAGCCTGCTGGCCTGGTGAGGATCCTTGGAGCCACCAGGCCCTGTGGGCCCAGCCACCCACGTGGCTAGAGAGGAAGGTCCAGGCTGCCTTCTCCAGGGCAGTGATAACCCGCAGGCCCTATTCCAGGCCGGGATTGTGGAGGATTCTCTGTGCTCCAGAGGATTCCTGCGTTTTGCAGACACCTCATTATCCCCGTCCTGGCCGGCAGCGTCCCAGCGCCTCTGTAATCACTCCGGCCCACGCCCAGCAGCCGTCCCAGGGCCAGGAAATCACTCCCCTCCCCTCCCCCGCCTTCCGCCGCTGGCCCAATGCGGTGTCTGCAGCCACTCGCCGGTGGACCTCCTGCCTGCCTAACGGTTCTCTCTCCTCTGATTCTCTCCTCTCGTGCTGCTGCTTGCTCTCGGGGGGCACTCGGAAGTGTGGCTCTCCAGCTGGGCTGAGTCTCCCAAGAAGGACGTGACAGGTACCGCCTGGTGTGCGTGTGAGCGCATGCATGTGAACATGTGTGTCCCCGCGTGTGGGCGTGGGAGCCGGTGCCCGCCGGCTGCGTTCTGCCTGCTTCCCCGCGATGTGTAGCAGCTCTTTGTCAGCATGCTGGCGTCTCCTCAGCCCGCCCTTGTCCTTCCCGCTGGCCGTCCCCTCTGCCTTCCCGTCGACCTTTTTTAGGTCCCAGATCCAGCCTTGGAGCCCTTTGAGGGGTGATGACCACACAGCACAGTGTGGAAGCAGATGCTCCCTGGACCAGGAATGTGTGGGTTTACATCCCGGCTCTGCCGCGTCCTGGTCTCGGGTTACGTAACCTCTCCAGCCGCCCTAAGTGGATTCAGCAGCATCTCCCCGGAGCTGGCACACAGAAAGTATCCAGGCGGTGCTGAGACTGCCATCCCCATCCACCCATGTGAGGTGGGCCAGCTGAAGGTGATGAGCCTCCCTCCAGGCTGTTAACCCCAGGCAGAGAGCTGGAGTCCCCACACCCCAGCTGAGACTGTGGCTGGTGAGGGTTGTGGGGAGTCCTGTAACTGTAATGAAGTCACAGCCCCTGTGCCCCAGGGATCCAGAGTATGGACCTGCCTGTGGCCTTGGGGACCTTCCGAACCTGGGGCTGCCTGGCCACTGATGGCCCGCGGGGACTTGGGCTTGTGCCCGGGCCCAGGGTCAGAGGCTGCTTTTTGCCGTGGTCTTACTGGACGATGGCAGGAAACCCTGGAGAGCAATGTTCTCAGCTGTGAGATGGGGGTGGTGTCAGGTGGGGACAGGGATTTCCAGAAAGGTCTCCTAGAAGCCTCTCCATTTCTGTGAGTGCCACCTGGCCCTCCTTCCCAGCCCAAACCTGAGGGCAGAGGTGAGGCTTGGGTTTGGGGCCCAAAACAGAAAGGTCAGAGGTCGAGGGGAAGGGGTTGGGCCAGCCCCATCCTCACACAGCTGTAGGCTGGGAAGGGAAAGAGAACGTACTGGTGAGGGCGGGGGGCAGAGGAGGAGGCAGCAGGCAGAGGACGCCTTGCCTGTCCCAGGCCCCTTACAGCCATCCTGATGCTGCCTGTGACAAGGGCCTCAGCCTGAGCTAATCACTGGGCTCCCGGCCCTTTTTCCCCTCTCCTGAGCCAGTGAGCCAGAGCCCACTTGGCCCACAACAATACATTTTATTCACCAAACGTATGGCCTGGCTGCCCGAGGGCCTATGGAGAGGCCAGCAGGCGGAGGCTGGTCTGGGAGGAATCCGTCGTGAGGGACCAAAGGGACCTTGGTGACGCCCAGGGTTTGGGGGTCATGGACAGCGTGGAGAGCGGGGGGTGGGGCCACTCTAGGGCTTGGCTTCTCAGGATGAGTCCAGCTGTTTGGAGAGAGAGGCTGAGGGGAGGCCACATGGGCCAGGAGAAACCAGCCAGACTGGGGGTCCAGGGCCCGAGTCTTGGGCGAGTCGCCAGGTCTCTCTGGGCTGGCCTTGGTTTCCCCATCTGGAATGTTGGCAAGCTTAGTGAAACAGGAAATTCAGAGGTAAGGGGCTGATGCTGCAGACCCGTGTAGATAAGGGGCCTTGAGCTGCTTAGGCGGGCACCCACCCATGAGTGGGCCCAGCTGGCAAATGCCTGCTGCCTGCCAGGAGGTGAGGTCTGAGAAAGGCATGAGAAGGGGCATGGCCACTCCACCTGGTGCCTGTGCCCTTGCCCTAACCTACCTGCTGGCTTTGAGTCTTCAGAGGAACCTAAGCCCTTCCTTTCCTCCCCAAATCTCCCGTTTCCTGTTTGCTTTATAAACACCGTCTACAGTTTACATAGGGTATTAACCCTGTCACTTCATACCATGCTCAGAACAACCCCACGGAGTAGGTACTGTTGTTGGTGTTCTTATTTATGGATGAGGATCCTAAAGCTCAGAGAGGTTAAGTGTCCTCTGCAAGGTCACAGAGCTGCTAACAATAAGGAAAAATCAGGACCAGACCCTCAGACTCCAGCTGGATGCTTCTGCATCATGACTGTCAGGCAATTACTGTGTCCAGTGCCGTGTCCCATGGCCCCAATCCTGGGGTGTCTGTCTGCCCACATCAGGGCGACTCTTGTCTAAACCACATGGCCTAGTTGGAGCACAGTGCCCCACAAGAAAATCCAGTGCAAGCACTATGGCTGAGTGACTTGGGGGCTGCTGGAGGGTCAGGCAGAATTGGGGTTGGTAAAGGGAAAGGCATTCCAGGCAAGGGGCATAGCTGGAGCAGAGGCTTGGATGTAAGAACCTGCCTAGAAGAGTGTGGTGTTTTGAATGTTGCCTGGGTCAGAGGAATTGTGTGTCAGGGGACTTGGGGAACTCAGGCTGTCAAGAAAGACTGAGCTTGAGTGTAGCGTTTCTTCTTTCGTCAGCAGGGATCCACTGAAGGTGTGGGAGCCTGATTTGGCAAAAGCCTCGTGTAGAAGTCTGAAAGTCGGCAGCCAGATCAGGCAGGAGCCAGGGGTCCCTCCAGGTGGTAGCAGGAGGAATGCAGGTGTGAGGCAGGCATGGGGCAAGTCTCTGGGGAACTGCCAGAGCCTCAGCAGATCCAGCCAGGGGCTCTGAGAAAGGCATGAAAATGAGATGGAGGAGGAGATGCTGGCGAAAAGTCCCCTTCCATCCGGGAGGGGCTCTTCTCTCTAAAAGGAGTACTCCCCTTCTCCATGCCTCTGGCAAACTCTTCCTATCTGAAGACAGGAGGCTCCCTCCACTGCATCTCCCCCTCCCTCGGGCTGACTCCCTCAGCCCCCGATTTTCCAGGCCTGGGCTGGGAGGCGATCCAGAGCGGCCTCTGTAGGATGACATCACCCAGAGGCCCGCCTGCCGAGTGGTTTCTCATCCGGATACCTGCTCCCAGCTCACACCCGCCCGAGCAGCCCTAAGAGGCAACACCCTAAGAAGCAGATGCCAGAGAGAGTGGGCAGGGGGCTTGTGTGTGCTAGGGGTCGGGGGGTAGGGGGGCAGCCAGGAAGACAGAGTGTCTGTCTGTGTGTTCATCTGTTTGTCCCCTAATCTGTGGGCCACTGCCTGTCTTCAGTGCTCTGAAATGCCAGGAGAACATTTTCTTAACTTTTCTACCTGTGTCCCAGAGTGTCAAGTCTTCAGAAAGCTCAGGCCAGTTTTCCAAGGGGTGGGGTGGAGGTGGGAGCAGCGTGTGGGTTTTTCCCCTCTTTGAAAGCTAGCCTCAGATTTCCTTGGCTTGGATTAAAGTGAGTCTCTCATCCCCCGGCACCCTGCTTACCCTCTCAAACAGCTTTTTGTTCTCAAACCCATGACTCCTCACTTCTCCCAGCCTCTGTTTCCCCATCTCCCCTTTTCTGCCTTCCAGAATTTGTAGTTTCCCCAAATTTTGGAGGTGAGGCCCTGCTTGGTGTATCTGTATTGGCTCAAAGCAAGCCGTTAAATCACCTTGTTCATCCATCTGCTCATTCATTTCATCCAACAGTTACAGAATCCCTACCTGCAGTGGGCACTGTGGGTCTGGTCAGTAGGCACCACAGTGGAGAAGAAACCCACACTCCAGTCTCCATTGTTGCTGCTCGCTAAGTCATGTCTGACTCTGCGACCCCATGAACTGCAGCACACCAAGCTTCCCTGTCCTTCACTCTCGCCCGTGAGTTTACTCAAGTTCAGTAAGCACTGACTATTTGCCAAGCGTGTTGGGGTTGGGTGAGGCAGGGGTCCCCCTCGGGAGCAGTGGCACATGCAGGGCGGAAGTCAGGACATGAGCAGCGGTGTCAGGTGGGCCCAGGCGTTCGATCCCAGCTGTGTGACCCTGAGAAAATTGCCTCCTGAGCCGTAGTCTCCCTGTGTGCGAAACGGGACGCTAACACGCGCCTACTCCTGGGTCCTTCTGAGGCTCCGCTGAGACAGCAGTGTGGTCTGTGCTAGGTGGGCGTCCCGAGTGGACACTAAGAAAGGCTTCCTGTTGATGGTCGGCGTCATCTGGGCTCCTGGGGCTTTGGCGCTCTCTAACCAGCTGGAGAACTCCCATCTTGGTGTACCTTGAGTTTTCCTCTCCCACAGACTGGCAAGGGAGCCTCTGTGTCCCACAGGCTGGGGACTGGCCCCTTGTGTGGGGTGCCGTGCCAGCAACCCCCCTCCNAGGATACAGGATGCTTGGGGCTGGTGCACTGGGATGACCCAGAGAGATGATATGGGGAGGGTGGTGGGAGGGGGGTTCAGGGTTGGGAACTCATGTACACCTGTGGTGGATTCATGTCAATGTATGGCAAAACCAATACAGTATTGTAAAGTAAAAAATAAAATAAAATATAACATTATATTGTAAAAAAAAAAAGAAAGGTTAAAAAAAAAGAATACTTACAGTATACATTCAAAAGGCAACTTAAGCAGACTGTGAAAATGGAGGAATAATGACAAATAGAATGAAGTATACATTTGAATGGTATCTAAATATACCTTCTGAAGAATAAGGGAAGTCATAGTAAAAAGGATTAAGTATGCATCAAAGGCTATTCATACATATATTGAAAAGCAAAGAAGTCACAGTATTTCCACGGTTTATAATTTTCAGAATAAGAGATTTAAAACTTTTGATTATGGCCATGCTGATTGTCCAATCATTTTTTTTCCTGTGTGTAATGTCCAGTCTGCACACTGATAGTTATATATTTGTTAGGCTATTATTATACGGGAAGAGACAGTTCAGGGAAGTTAGGATGATTTAACTGTTCACCCACATTAAGCTTGACCACCCTCATCGGCCATCTCTGCACTGCAGCCAAAGTGATCTTTATAAGGTAAATAATCACCTCTCATTAGTGGTTTCTCATTGCACTCAGAATGAACCAACATTTTTTAGCTTGGCTTCTAAGGTCTTGGATGGTTCACTGCCCTGTCTCTCTAGCTTTATTTGGGCCATTTTTCTTTTCTTTCTTTTGCTTCAGGCGCAGTGTTCTCAGTTTCTACAGAATGTCATGATCCTTCCTGTTAATAACCTTTGCCCAGGCACGTTTTCTAACTGGAATATGTCTCCATCACCTTTCATCTAAGTTGGGTGTCTTTTCTGTAAGAGAACCATTTTCTTATTGATCCAAGTTTGTGGCCATTAATTCATGAATGTGATTATTGGTTACATCTGTATTCCCCAGTCAGGTTGTGTGTTATACAACAGACATGAATGGTGGCCCTTCTCTCTAGAATACAAACTTCCAGAAAGTCAACACAAAGTCTATTTGTATACCACCTTATACACAGCACATAGAAGAACTCCATATATACTCACTGAGTAAATAAATGGCTGATTGAATAAATATTCATTCATGGAGTGAATAAATAAATAAGTCACCAGAAATGATTCTTATTCAGGCTTGTTTCTCTAGTTTAAAAAAATTAAAGTGCCTCAAGTTTTTTTTGACTCATTTACGTATATCATTTATTGTTTTATCTCCTATAAGATTTCTTTGAACACTGCATAATTGTTCCTAAGGGAAGAAGTACAGGGTTGGGTTCCTGAAAGCCTTTGGTCACAGCATTTTTGTCAACTGGTCTATATACAACCTTGTTTTATGTGTGTTTCTATTTAAAGATACTTTATTTAATATCACTGTTGATTTATTATTAATACTGAACTCATAGCTAGCAGCATTATAACTCATGCCTGAATGAAGCTTTGTAACACGTATTTTTCCCCTCAGGTACATCAGAGCCTTTTTGCACCTAGAAGAGTAAACAGCACTTCAGCACTACACTCGGGGCTCGTGTAAAACCAGCAACTGAAAGCATACAGCTGTGAGAAATGGGGCACTAAATAAACCATGAAAAGGACACTTGTTTGCAGTAAGAGAGCTGAAACAAGAAGGTAGAGTGCTGCCTTGTTCCACTTCAGCTGAAAAAGAGGGCACTGGGCAACACAAAAATTTCCCTGCTTTTCAAATGTCAATGAATGAGACTGCAAGTGTGCTACAAGGATTGGCGTTGGGGTTACAGATGAATTTTGGCAAATAGACAAAATTGCAATTATGAAATCCTAGAATAATGAAGATCATATATATATATAGTAACAAAAGATATACTGTATAAATGCATTTTACATATATTTATATTTCATATGTAAATAAATATATAAAAGATGTCATAACATAATTGTTACTATCTTACACATAGTGTCACACAACTTGGCAGTGTATTTTCTGCATATCAATAATCATAATTATAAATAGATTCCTAATTGTGTTTCCCTATGTTAAATGTCTCTTGGGTTGTAAAGATTCTATGAGAAGTCAGTTTGGGAAGTGCTGATATCAAGAAATCCTCTCTGTCTGTGGCATTTGAGAAAACCCTGCCTTTCATTCTTACAGTTCTGCTTTGACAGCAATGGGGTCCTATGTGCCAAAATAGAGGCTAGTCAGCCTCCCTTTGACAGCTGCCCATTTTGCCCGTCTTTTGTTATTTTGCTTTTCCAAGCTCTCATCGCCCATTATGCAATATCTCATTGGATAAGGTATCATTTGATCTTTTTTGACAGACATTGATAAGCATGATTAAGCAACATTAGAGATGTCTATGTTTCTCATCTATTGCATCGATTTTACACACAGCTTTCACCCGAAAAGGTAGTCTAAAACTTTAAGAAACACCTTGGTTCAGTCAGTGCCTCCGTGTCCATTCAGGAAATATCATATTCCTATAGGCCTTGTTCTGGGCTTCCTCACGCCCAATTTCTCCAGGCATCTAACAGGAGCTTAATTGGACAAGAAGCCATGGCCTGCCTCTCAATTAGAATAATTTCAAAGTCTCTCATCAGATGGCTCTTTTGGAAATGTCAACAATTTCTAAACTGTCAGTGCTTCAATATAAACAATGCTACATACTCTGTTAATCATGGAAGTAATTTCTGGTTTCAGTAAAACAGACCCCAGGGGAGTTTGCCGTGGTGACATATTTTTTGCTTGAGATTGTCAAGACCCCACTCACTGCAGCTGGTGTCTGTCCACAGCCTGGCGTTGGATTGTCTAATTTCCTGAGACCTAAGCATTACAGATTTCATCTGGTATGTTAAAACATTATTGGATAATGGGGCAATGTCATTCAGCTATGTACAACTTCTGCCAATGAATATGTATAATTTTTGCTTGGTGCCCTGGACCACCAGGCCTTTGTGATTTGCTGGTTTTCCTCCCTTTCTTCTGCTCTGGTGAAAGATAGGAAAAGGCAGTTTATGAAAGGACAATTACCGGTGCCAATAGATCTAATAAGTGTGCGATATGCATATTTAATAGTAAATAAAATGCAAAATAAATATAATACTGATCTGCCACTTTGTCCTGCCAAACTGGCAAAACTATAAAAGGATAATATCCAGGTGGATGAGGGTGTAGGGAAATGAGCATTTTTATACTGTTTTTTGGAAATGTAAGCTGATTCAGGTTTTTTGGACAATGCATCATGAATCTCTTTTTGTCCATCAATTTCATTTTCAGGATTTTATCCTGAAGAAATTAGGAATATGTATGCTGCTGCTGCTGCTGCTAAGTTGCTTCAGTCGTGTCTGACTCTGTGCGACCCCATAGATGGCAGTCCACCAGGCTCCCCCATCCCTGGGATTCTCCAGGCAAGAACACTATAAAGAGAGATAAATAAGGATTTTCTTATAGAATTTATAAGAGGGGAAAACAGGCTGCTCTGCAGTCATCAAACATACTCATTGATATAACTATCAACATTTCCAAGATCCACAGTATTGTACTAAGTCAATGAAGTATCCCACTGCTGGGGTAGTTTATTTTTTTTAAATTATGGCATAAAAAGGTTATAATTATTTATTAAAGGTCACATGGGTAAGAATTAATAAAGCTTAAATGAAACCCCAATCTTAATAAATTGCTATAATTAATGTCATCTGTAATAGAACAAGTGACATAAGGAAATAGCATGAGGAATTGTTTGTATAATATATTGCTATATGAAAAAAAATCGGGCTCTATTCAGTTTCTCTAATGGATATAAGACAATGCAGATTTTCTGATGCTTTTACTAAGTTATGTTTTTTCTAGGAATTATTTATCATTTCAAATTTATTGGCATAAAGTTGATACTATCCACTTACGTTTTAACGTCTGTAGATGCAATAGTTAATGTCCTTTTTGACTCCTGTTTTATGCCATTTTTCTTAGTCTTAATGGAGGGGGTTTTGCCTTACAGTCGTCAAAGTACACCACTTATTTATTGGTTAGTGTTTGCATAGCATATATAGTTTTTTCTGTCCTTTTACTTTCAACCTCATTTTCTTTGGGATTAAGTTGCTTTTTAAAAATCTGATAGTCTGACAACCTTTTCATATGATCTATTCATGTTCAATGTATTATTGATATATTTGGGTTTAAACTTACAATCTTAATGCTTATTTGTCCTACTAGTTGATGTTCTTTTTTCCTCCTTTCTTGACTTCTTTTTTTTTGTATTTAATTATATAAACTTTGTTATTCAGTTTACATCATTTTCTTTTACATGCTTCTTTTATTAAAAAATAGATTTATATGTTTCAACCTTTAAAATACTACATAATATTCCAAAGTACACATGTGTCAGTTTAGCAATTACCTTCTTAATATTTTTTGTTTTTGTGTTATTTTAGATTCCATATGACATTAATTATTTTGTAGTTGATTTTACTTAGAATAACTGACATACTTACCCTTTTCATTGTTCTACTTTCTATTCTGTATCTTGGTGCTTCTTTCTGGGATTTTTTTTTTTTTCCTTTCGCTTGAATTGTCTTTCCATGAGGGTATTTGTGCTGATCAAAATCTTCTCAGTTTTTGTGTTAAGTGTATTTTGCCTTAAACTTTGAAGGATATTTTTGATGGACATAGAATTGTGTGTTGGGAGGTATTTTCTTTTAGTATTTTAAGGTATCATTCCATTCTCTCCTTGCCTTTTTTTTTTTTTCCCTGTTGAGAAATCAGCCAACGGTTTGTGTTACCCTTTCAAAGGTAATATATCTCTTTAAAGGTCTTCTTTTTGTCTTTGTTTTTCAGCAGCTTGGTCTTTGTTTTTTAGCAGTTTGATCATAATGTGTTTAGAGGTGGTTTTATTTATAATTATTTTTCTTGGAGTTTGTAGTATTTCTTGGTGTTTTGGCCATTTGGGGGAAATTTTTTGGCAGTACTATTTTGTCAAATATTGTTTTTGCTTTATTCTCCTCTCTTATTGTTGGAACTTTCACTATATCCCCTATGTCTTTTATGTTCATTTCTGTATTTTTTTCCTTTTGATTCTCCATGCTCCAGCTTATGTTTTCTTCTGATATTTTACCCTGCTAATTGTCTCTTGTTTTATGTAATCTCCTGTGAAGTTCATCTCTTGTCAGTTTTAATTGTTTTGTTTTTCAGTCCTAGACTTTCATTTTATTTTCTCATTTCCAGTTCTTTGCTGAAATTCTCCATGGGACATTAAAATTAGTATATATAATAAATACTAGTAGCAGCATTTATTTGTAATTGAAAAAATATTATTTTAGCAATAATAAAATATATATAAACCAAAATATCACATATAATTCCCTCATTAAACTTATCTTTTTTATTTTTCACTCTATCTTTATTTTATATGCAGATAAAGTGTGTATGTTAAGTAATTGTCCATAGCATTGAATTTTAATGAAATACTTTATTAAAAATAACCTTTGTATATTTTTTTCTAATACCGCATTTCTAATTCAGCTCTAACATATTATCATTCTTTGCCTGGATTATAAAGATTTGCAATTTATAGATTTATTGTTCTGTCCATTAGGTATATAGTTAAGATGTCAAATAAAATGGTAAAGATTAACATCACCAAAAGATGNTATATTTTTTTCTAATACCACATTTCTAATTCAGCTCTAACATATTATCATTCTTTGCCTGGATTATAAAGATTTGCAATTTATAGATTTATTGTTCTGTCCATTAGGTATATAGTTAAGATGTCAAATAAAATGGTAAAGATTAACATCACCAAAAGATGTATAATATTATCTTTCTAGAGGTATTTTTCTTTTCAAATCAGAGGAAGCACAGGAGAATTTTGCTTCAGTATATTCATTTGTCTTTGCCTGCCTTTAAAATCTTTCTTTCAAGTTGGATAGATTAGTTTCCACTCTTCTTTATTTAAAATCCATTTATCAGACTCCAGATGTATTTCCCTTCCTAGAACAATACCTATGTGTCATTAATGGTGATGGCATTGATCTTTTAATANGCCTGCCTTTAAAATCTTTCTTTCAAGTTGGATAGATTAGTTTCCACTCTTCTTTATTTAAAATCCATTTATCAGACTCCAGATGTATTTCCCTTCCTAGAACAATACCTATGTGTCATTAATGGTGATGGCATTGATCTTTTAATAGACTGTGATTATTTGAAATCTTTTGATGATATCTCTATTATCACATATAATTTTTTAAAAGGCCAAAATTTTAGTGGATTCACATTAATATTGGTACTTTTATAGGTATCTTAAATGAAATTCATGACAGTGTAAGAGGAAGCTAAATTTTTAATTAAAGATTTCTCTNGAGGGAAAGACCCAGAGATCTAAGCAGTGTTCCTCACCCTGGCCCTGTGTGAGAACCACAGGCTGTAGGGCAGGGGTCTTAAAAAAAACTAGCTGAGACCAATTAAATCAGCCTCTTTGGGGACGGGGCTCGGGCATCCGTGTTCTTTAGAAGCTCCCCAGATCTTATGGGATCAAGTTGAGGTTCATTGTGAGGAGAATGGGATGTCTGGAAACAAATCAGGAGCAGTTCTGTAACAGAAAAAAGACAGGCTTGAACTTAAAACATGGAGTGGATTTGGTTCTCTCCATGAAGGCTGTGTAGGCTGGCTCAAGCCTCTGCTCTGGGTCTCTGAGGTATCCTTTGTGAAATGGGAAGGTAATAAGATTGTTGTGAGGATAAAAATGCGACAGGGTATGTGCCTGGCATAGAACATTTGCCAAGTTAGACTCAGGCATGTGGGGAATGTAACTGCAGGCTGAAGCACCAAGGGGGCCGTGTGGAGCCCGAGGACCCTCTCAGCCATTTCTATAGCCAGGCTGGTGGTGTGAAGCCCCCAGCTTTTCAGGAGATTGGTAGATGTGTGGGGCAGTAGACACGTAGTTTAAGACGTATACTAGGAGTTCCCTTTTCTAGGGAGATCAGAGGGGAGGGGTCTGGGAAAGCTTCCTGTAAGAGGTGACCAGTGGGTCTCTGGTTCGTGGATCCTTTCAGCTCCTAGCCGGTCACGTGTCGTCTTAGGTGCTTAAGTCCTCCCCACTCCACCCTAGTGATGACGACAGTGAGGTGCAGAGGGGTTTTAGCTGGATATTCAATGCCATACAGCCAGTAAGCTGGGATGCACGGGGTCTGTCTTCCAGCCCGGTGTTTGCTTAATGCCTGTTGCACTGGTCCAGTGCCTCCAGGGCACCTCCCGCCTGCTGCCCTCCTCCCCCTGAGCCCCACCTTCTGACCCCTCAAGCTCCTGAAACTGCCGGGAGAGGGCGGCGGGAGGCTTCCGGGAGCCTGACCGCAAGCCCCAGCAGAGCTTAAAAGCAGAGGGACGCTGCATCGGTCTCCATGTGGCTGGAGGGCGGCAGCCAGGCCAGACGATGCCTCGACGGGAAGCGGGGCTGGAGGCGACAGCCTTGAAGCCAGTCCCTGGGCGCCAGGCCCGTGGGCTGGGTGGCCGCGCCTTGGTGAGCCCGAGGGGCAAGAGTGGAGACGAACTTGAGGAAAAGTTGGCGGGGGGCGGGCTGGGCTCTCCAGCGGCGGCGCTGGCGCTGGGACTTTCTTCTTGGGTTTCAAGTAAACAGTCTCGGCCCTCCTCCCCCTCCCCTGCCTCCACCCCCGGCTCCTCATTCGATGGGTCTCATGTGTTTCTATTTAAGGGCTGCGAGTAAACCCCAGTGATTGGCGGCCTCAAACCCTCTTGCCTTCTCGCCTGGGCCGGCCGTGGAGCCGTCCTCTCCCGCTCTCTCCCTCTCCCTCCCGAGGGGAGGACTGCTGACTCTCTTTCTCTGGGTTTACAGGGGTTGGGGAGAGGCCCCGAGCCCTCCTCCTCGCCTGGCCTTTCCTCTCTCCTCTACTCCAGATCAGCCCCCATGGGCCGCCAGCCCGCCTGCCCGCGGCCCTCCCCTCGCAGCCCTGCGGCCGAGGGGTCTGGAGAGACCACGTCCACCCCGGGCCTCTCCTCCGCCTCCCTCCGCCTGGTGCTGGACCGTGATTAGTTCACCGCGGCCACGGGCTTCTTCCCTCTGAGTCCCCTCCGCCTCCGTCTCATCTCTGCCGTCTCTCCCTGCTCCCCGCCCCTCCGCTGCTCGCTGGCTCCCCATGTCCCCCGGTCCCCGCGGCGCAGCGGGCCGGTGTGGGGTCCTGCTATATGGCCTGTCCTTGGGGCCCGTCGAGCCGNGCCGTCTCTCCCTGCTCCCCGCCCCTCCGCTGCTCGCTGGCTCCCCATGTCCCCCGGTCCCCGCGGCGCAGCGGGCCGGTGTGGGGTCCTGCTATATGGCCTGTCCTTGGGGCCCGTCGAGCCGCGAGCCCTGGCTGCGGGCAGCCTCTCCAAGCGGCGCTGGCGACCGAGCAGCCTCCCCCGAGGCCGATGGACAGGGGGCGCCCCGGCCGCGGGGCCATGGCCGGCCGCTGGCTCACCGCGTGCTTTCTGCCCTCGCCAGGTGCCGACACCAACGCCGAACCCATGATCCTGGAACAGTACGTGGTGGTGTCCAACTATAAGAAGCAGGAGAACTCGGAGCTGAGCCTCCAGGCCGGGGAGGTGGTGGATGTCATCGAGAAGAACGAGAGCGGTGAGTGCCCGGCTGGCTGGCCAGCCCGGAGACCTGGAACCCGGCTGGTTTTTGTTCCCCTCCTCCTCCCCCGCCTCTGCAGCTATACGTTATTTCCATCTGGCGGGGAGAGGGCTGAGGAGGCTGAAGTTTCCCCTGTTGGTTTGGGCTGCAGGCCAGCAGTTTGCCTGGTGGTGGAAGAATGTCTCCAGTGCTCTGGGTAATTAACTGGCTTGTGTTAATGCAAGGCCAGGGTGGCGGCACGGGCACCACCGTCCAGCCCGTGTGCAGGGACCCTGTGCCCTCCAAGGCCCAGGGGCAGACAGTGCCCAGCTCGGGAGCATCCTACAGCATCTTCTCCCTTGGGGCCATATTCCAGGCTGGGGACGAGGCAGGGGTGGAAGAACCTGGCTGGCTGGTGGGACAGGCAGGCCATGACGTCACTGTGGGGTCCAGGGTCCTCGGGCGGGTTGTCTGAGGAAAGGCCAGGCCTGTGAAGGTTGACTGGTATCTGAGCTGACTGCCCCCTGCTGAGCTGGGAAGTGGGCCCAGACGGGGGGATGAAGTCAGGTCCTGGGGCCAGGGAGGGTCCCACAGCAGCCGCCCTGTCACTGGGAACTGAGGCTTTGTCCTGTCTGGGCCAGGCAGATTGGCGTCCGGGGGGCTGCCGGTTCCCGGGTTCTCACCGAGTGGGCCTCAGTGCCGCAGCCACAGGAGTCTCTCAGGGGGAGTGAGGAGGGCCTGAGTCCGTCGGTCTGGGGTGCAGGCCTGTGGGACCCCCTGCAGGGCCCGGGGTGAACTCTGGCCCAGGACACCCGTCGTCAGTTTGCTGGTGACCTGCTGGCGCTCGGGTTGGTTCCTGGGGTGTGCTGTTTTGGTTTCGGTTTGCTGTGGGGGAAGGCCCCCGCGCCGTCTTGTGTTGGAGCCTCTCTGCGTTGTGTTTGGAGGACACTCCCCGAGAGGAGGGGCCTGCTCTTCTTTCCCTGTTCCACTCTGTTCCTCCCAGTGTTTTAAGCTGCGACAGGAAGACAGGCCAAAGGACGTCCGTGCCCACTCTATAGAGAGAAAGACTGAGGCACAGAAAAACTGAGGGAAGTGAGACGCCTGAAGTCAAAAACGGAACAGGAATGTTCTTGGGCCCCTGGTTCGTGTGCCTGAGGGCCGCAAGCAGTGAAGTCGCGGTAAAGATACTGAGGAGATCCCAGCAGGCCTCCTGGGGCAGGTGAGGGTAGGCTTCTGCTGCAGGAGGCTTGGAGACTGTGCTAAGAGCAGGGCTATGATGCCAACATGGGCCTGACTCATGGCCCTCCCAGTGTGGAGTCTTCAGAGCTTGTTCCCCTCCAAGAGGCCAGGCTCTGCCACTGTCTGGAGTCATCACCGCCGTGGGTGGCAGCCGTCGTCCCCACCCAGCTGTCCCCAGGGTAGGGCCTGGGCCCTTCACCCCAGGTGCCCACACTGGTCCCCTTCCCGCATGGCGCGGCTTCCGGCCTTTGTCACAGTACCAGCCCCACCTCCCCACCCCACGGAAGCTGCACATCTGAGGGGCCTGGCTCTGGAGCCCTAAACACCTCAAGACCCAAAGGAAGGGCTCTCCACTGGTGGGGTTGGAGACACCCACTGNAGAAGGCACTTTAAGTACCTGTCTCTTATACACATCTCGGAAGCTGCACGTCTGAGGGGCCTGGCTCTGGAGCCCTAAGCACCTCAAGACCCAAAGGAAGGGCTCTCCACTGGTGGGGTTGGAGACACCCACTGAGGAGGTAGAGGTATGTTTGTTTCGGGGTGTGGCCTAAAGGAAGGTGTGTCGGCTTTTCCATATAAAGTCGAGGCTGCTCAGAAGTAGATTTCTGGCTTAGGGACCCTCTTGCCTCGTGGCACCGGTGCAGCTCTATGTCTGTATGGGGAGCAGTGAGCCCCCGTGTCCCTGGGTACCAGCTGCTGGCCAGGATGGCTGCAGAAGAGACCCCACCCCACCCCACCACCACCACCCACTAAGGCAGTCAGCCTGTTATCAGACTCCCTGGTTCGCTTTGCCCTGTCACCCAGTACATCCAGTACCCTGCCTGGGAGTGGAGGGGGGAGCACCTTGACAAAGTGGGGCTTCTGCAGCAAACCTACAAGGTACTCCTCTCCTGAGGGGTCCCCGATGGCTGTCTGAGGGGCTCAGGCAGCCTGACTCCCCAGAGCAGCCCAGTCGGCACTCTGACCCTCTGAGGGAGCTGCCACCCCTAGAAGCGGGATTCTGCCCACCACCCACCTGTGGGGTGACTTTAGGTTCCTTCCTCCCTCTGGGCCTCCGCTGCCCCTTCTGTGAAATGGAGACAGCCTCGTGGGTGCTCGGAAACAGGGCCTGGAGCAGATGACCTCCCCAAGCCTACTTCACAGCTGGGAGATGCCCCAGGGCCCTGGGTGTCAGGTAGACGAGCCTCCCTGAACTTGGCCTTCCCACTTCCCTGGACTTCATGTCTCTCCCCTTGGTGAATGCAAGGACCTTGGAGTGCTGTGTCCACCACACAAAGCCACACTGTATGTTGCTGTCCAAAACAAGGAGCCCTCCTGCGGTGTAAAACCAGCTTAACCGGAGAGACTGAGTGGGTGAAGAGGAGAAAGGTGGAGGGCCAACTGCAGATCCTCGGGAGAGTGGTTTCCCAGTTCTAGGAGTTGGACGGCTGACGGTGGGGGAGGGGAGATGTGTTGTGCATCCTGCAAACTGGCTTTGGAAGGAGTGGTGAGTGAGGCTTTTGAACTCCGGACAAAGAGTCAATTGTGCCGTCTTTGACCTTAGGACTGGTGGGCGTCATGAGGCATTTCCACTCAAATTGTTGGGGCAGCAGCTCCAGTTATCACCACCCTGCCCCCTGGGGGCTGGCCTTGCCCTCTGGGAGCCAGGACTCTTCCTGTATCCCCTTCTTACTTGGCTGAAAGCTCCTTGAATAGGGTGTCCATAGAGAAACCCAGCCACCTCTGTCTCTGCTCACTCGTCAGAATCCTCTGGAAGGGACCACAGCCTCCGGGGGATTTTGGATGTGTGGTTGTGCCCATACTCTGTAATCTCATTCATCTAAAGAGAGATGTGTCTGGAAGGCATTTCAGAGTCAGTAAATAGTAAACACAGGTTTAGGCCATGCACTTCACATCCATCATCTTACTGGATTCATGGAACAACCCTGTGCGGTAGAAGGCACTTTAAGTACTTTGTGTCTGAAGTAACAGGTTAAGAGGTTAAGTCATTTTCCTAAAGTCTCAACAGCTGAGATCTGTCCCTTCTCCAGAGGAAATGGGGGGAGGGTGAGAATGGGCTGATCCTGGGAGGGATCATCCCTGAATTGGCGATGCTGCAGGTCAAGGACAGACATGGCCTGGCTGAGATGATGACAAGGCTCCCTGGATCATTGTTGCAGGGGGATGGCTCTGTGTGCCTCCTTCCAGCATGGTGCTCATTGGTAGTGGGAATTCTCGTTGTTAATTGTCAGTTGGAGCTTGGGGATAAGTCACAGCTAAGAGGATCTGAGAAGGGTGGTGAATTCCCAACACCAAGGACAAGCATATTCTGGGGAATGCAAGTGGATGGATGTCAAAGATGCCCACAGTGGTGGGACTTGAGTGGCTTCAGGGAAAATTTTTTGATTAAACAGTGGGCCTGGGGCCCAGCCAGAAAAGGACTCTCTTTCTCCACTGATCTGCAGGAACAAATATAGCAGAAAGACTCAGCAGTTTCATTAAATTTGCCAGCCATTTTTGTCTTATCCTCGCAAAGCCCTCCACCCTTGACATAAACAACAGTGCCTGAGAATGCTGCCTTTGTAGGACAGCCTTACGCCTCAAAGACCACAATGGCTTTACCTTCCAGCAGGCAAAATCTGGTCTGACTTCTGGCGGAATCTTGATGGCAGTTGCTCTGGTTTCTGTGTTAAGCAAAGCTGCCTCCAACTTTCCAGAATGGTTTCCTTCTCTCAGGACTAGGAGCCAGCCAGGGGATGTGGGGATATGAGTCAGCAGATGCTCATTTTTTTTTCCTTATCCAGCTTTCCTACCCTGAGTCTTTGCTTCTTTCCTGGCACTAGTGTGATAACCTTGGGAGATATTATACAATACTTCCTTGGAGGCATGTAGCTATAGGACTAAGGTAAAAGTATTGTACTGGCAAGAAATTTTGAGCTCCTGGCCCATACAGGTGAGAAATTGTATAGATGAGAAAACTAAGCCTTGGGAAGTTTGAGAATCTTCAGTCTCCTCCAAATGCTTTAGTCCCAGGTGAGTAGTAAGCAGAAGACAGACACCTACTCAGACTTACTCAAGAGTTTACTAAAAGGATTCAGGAAAATCTCACCAGAACCTGAGGATGGGAAGGACACCCCAGCCTCACAAGGACTGGGAACCAGAAAGCTGGCAGGAGACAAAGCAGCTACCCTTCTCCCTCTCTCGGGTACCAGGTGGATTGAAAGCCCAGCTGTGATCTCCTAACTGCAGACCCGGCTTCCTTCTCTTCCTGTCCACTCATAACAGTGGCCCATTCACCTAATGTTCGCTTGTCAGGACCAGATTTTTCGGTCAAGATAATAGACATCAACTGAGGTCTCTGGTTCTACAGGTTCAAACTTTGAATCTTGAATCTGATTTGTTCCTTGGCCAGCCAATGGATTGGCAGACTTTGGATCAGGTGCCCAACTCTGGGCCAATCAGCTGTGTCCAGGAGAAATGTCATAGGGTATAAACATGGCTGCCTTTCCAACCACTTTATCAGTGGCTTGGAGTACATGTTTTAAAGAAAAGAGATATAGGGAAGTAAGTTATCTGAAAACATGTTGGCTGCATCTGTTTTACTTATTTAATGGCTGTGTGTATTAGAGAGAGCAAATGTTAGGTTTAAATCTAATGCTACCCTAACTGTGTGATATAAGCAGTAATTCATTTCCTCCTGAGTATAAGAGAACAGTGATACATACTTACATGGGTTTTTTTTTTCCCATGAAATGTAACCATTTATTATTTGACAAATATCTTTATCAATAAGACAAACTAATAAGCTTTCCTCTCAGATTTGTATGTCCTAATGATTTTTTTTTGTTGTCAAAAATGATGCATTCTTCAGCCATATATTTTGTGAGTTGGACTCTTCTTAACACTGAAGATGTACCTGTTCTGTTCCTTAGATATTTCTTCATGAACACTGTTATAACTGGTTCTACATAGGCTTTTTGTAAGTGAGACATACACTGTATATACTCTTCACTTATCCATTTATTTCACAGTTCTTGAATACCTCTTGTGTCCCAGGCCCTGTGCTGATTACGTGTATACCCATACAGTTCCTGGCTTTATGGAGTTTAAACTCTTAACTGATGCGAGCATGCTGGGTACTTAATGAGTGGACTGTATTGTGAGACTGGGCTACTTCTGCAGATTTTCTGATGTCTTAAATGGACTTCTTCTGTATATCCTCTATGTCTTTTAGTTAGACTCTGTGCTTACTAAGGAGCCAGCTGATTAGTAATTCATATGGCCAATCTGCTCTTGGAAAGATGTCCAAATAAAGATAGGATAGGTTGTTTCTAGAAGGACAAGTTTCTTGCAATCTGCATTACAGATAAGTGAACTAACACTCTTAACTGTGCAACAGCCTTTTAAGAGTTTGGTTCTGGTGAGTGAGCCATATTTGGTTGTGGTAACTGGCTGCCATGAGGTCCCATCCCAGCTGACAGAAAGTCTTGATCTCTGACACGCTTCTCTTCCTAAGTACAACACATGCATGTTTCTGCTATGTCAGCCTGATGAGTGATTCCAAAGTCCATGCTGCTCCAAGGCTGTCTCTGGGGGGTAGTTGTTGCCCACTTCATGAAGCTGGCTGGAAGGCAAGGGGCCATCGAGCATCAGTCAGGAACAGAAGTGAGCATTCTGATCCAATTTGGGGCCCCTCAGCCCACCTTTAGTCACCCTGGCTGGAGATCATTCTGAGAATAAGATTGCACGATAGCCTAGCAATGAAAAGTGCGGGTTCAACTTAGATAAGCCTGGTTTTAATCTTGATTTGGTTCTTGATTTAGTACTTACTAGTGGTGAGCTTACTTCTTGGAAGAAAAGTTATGACCAACCTAGATACCATATTGAAAAGCAGAGACATTACTTTGCCAACAAAGGTCCATGTAGTCAAGGCTATGGTTTTTCCAGTGGTCATGTATGGATGTGAGAGTTGGACTGTGAAGAAAGCTGATTGCCAAAGAGTTGATGCTTTTGAACTGTGGTGTTGAGGAAGACTCTTGAGAGTCCCTTGGACTGCAAGGAGATCCAACCGGTCCATTGGACATCAGCCCTGGGATTTCTTTGGAAGGAATGATGCTAAAGCTGAAACTCCAGTACTTTGGCCACCTCATGCAAAGAGTTGACTCATTGGAAAAGACTCTGATGCTGGGAGGGATTGGGGGCAGGAGGAGAAGGGGACGACCGAGGATGAGATGGCTGGATGGCATCACCGACTCAATGGACGTGAGTCT
>SJYV01045351.1:38325-52203 GCA_006410875.1 Neotragus pygmaeus
GACCGTAAGGCACGGTCTGCTCCAGGTTCAGAGATGGGGCAGCGCCTGGGGTGGGTGGTCATGGCTGGAGGAAGCAGGCCATGAACAAGGAGCTGAAGGAGGAAAGTGCTCTAAGCTGAGCAAACAGCATGTGTGAAGGTATGGCGGTGGCACGGCCGAGGGGGATCTGGCCAGGCTCCGGGGCTGCTGGAGAGGAGACGTCCCCTAAGTGATAAACAGGCTGAGGGGACGTCTTGAGGGTCTCAAGGGCCTCAAATGTCAGGAGAAGGAGACATTTCTGACCATCTGCCCAAACATCCCTTTGACGGAGGAGGAATGGAGGCCTGGCGTCATTTGCCCAGTGTTCCATGGAGTTTGTGGCAGGTCTGCTGCGTGGGCCAGGGACCGCAGGTGCCAAGGTAGCTGTCTCTGAGGCACACTGGCATCTCCTGGCACCTTCGAGGCCTCACCGCCCAGCCACTCATGGACTGGGGCCCATCCTGTCCCCCAGGTAAAGGAGGAGGTGAGCGGGCTCTTCAGCTCCCCACCCTGGACCCCTCAGCCTGCTCCTGCAGCTGGAGCCTGGATACAGCTAGCAGAGGCAGGCCCAAGAGGGAGACCTCTTTCCTTGTATCCTCCCCAACCACCTGCGCTCACACAGGCTCATTTTTCAGACAAGGTGCTGTCCCCCCAGTGAGGTCATCTTCAGACGCCTCAGCGTGAAGGCAAACACCCCCATTCAGCAACACCACTTCTCGGGACCCAAGTGGGACTATCCCACCGGCTGGCTGTGTTCCCTGGAGCCCCCCATTCCACCCCACACCACCGCTCCAGCCCGAAGTGCTGCCTTCCCCATCCCTTAGGCCCCTCCCTCCCCGCAGGAAGGTGGTGGGGTCTCTGTTGAGGTTGGCCGGGCCTCCACTCCTGGTGTTTCTGGACACTCTGTCTTTTCTTATTTGTTTTCTGTACTTCTCACCGGCGCCCTCACAAAAGCCCCAGCCTCCTCTCTGCTCAGCAGGCTCACCGTCTTTTGATTGAGGCAGAATGTTGAGCTGCTGCAGTCAGGACAGCCCGAGGCCTCATCCCTGCACCAGTGACTGGCCTCCCCCCGCCCGCCGCCGCCCCAGCCTGGCCAAGTGACCTCCTGGCACCTGGGGTGGGGGGCTTTCTGCCAATTCCAGCCACCTGCTTCTTGCTCAAGGCATTGGGTCAGCGGGTTGCCACTTGGCACCATGCTCAGGGTGTCATCTCAGTGGGCAGAGCAGCCATGTGCCCTCGTGGGAGGAATGGCAAGCTTTGTATAACAGTCAGTCTCCGTCAGTCTAGGTTCCAAGTTGAGCCACCCACTAACCAGGTGATCTCAGGCAAGCTGCTCCTCCTCCTGAGCATCACCTTTCCTCACCTGTGGTTAGGAGTGAAGACAGTAGGCACGGCTGCTTTCCAGACACCAGGCTCCCCTGTTCCCCAGGACCATTGCGCTTTTACCAAGCCAGGCAGGAAGCAGGCCATTCACCTCCATAGTACCAGGACTCCTGAGATCCCCTCTAAGCCATGGGGCTCCCCCCAAAAAAAGCCAGTTTCAGCTTAGAGGGAGCAAGCAAGGGGAATGTGACCATGTTGGCAACTTTCAGCCAGCTCTCCAAGCAGCCAAATGGGTCCTTGGCTACAAGCATCCCTGGGTTTGTAATGATGGTCACAGGGCCTGTGGGCTCCTGGACACCTTTGCAATGGGCTTTGTGAGGCCAAATGCTCCAAGATTAAATTTCCGGAGGAAGAACAGCTGAGAAATAGTCTTGAACTTTGCTAAGCCACTTCTGTGCTCTGACAGTAAAAGGGGTGTGTGTGTGTTTTCCACTGATAAAAGGGCGGGGATAGGCAAAGGAGGAAGAAGGTCCACTCGTGAGCCTCCCTCTCTCCTTTAATTTGCATCAGCCAATGAGGCAGCTAGTGCTGCTGTATTTTCCAGGCTGGTGCTGGTAACAGAAGGAATATGATCAGTGTTGTGGAATTTCATGATAGGGGTTAGGGGTGGCTTCTCCCCTCCCCTTTTAAAATAAAGTGATGTTTTGAACAGTTGCCTTGGGGAACTGCTGAAAGCAGAGTGGCTGAAAGACGCTTTTGGTCACGTCAGACGAGGACAAGATTATCCAAGTGAACCAGGGTGTCTGTCCCCACCAGCCGTGCTGTGAGGCTCCAGGGCCCTTCTGCCAGAAAGCGAGCAAGGGGCTGTAATCACAAACAGGCCGGGATCAGTTACCACCAGAAGTATTACTTTGGACTCTTGGCTTTGAAGGGGAAGAATGCAGTTTTCCTTGCCCCTCCTCCCCCGTCCTTCTCAAGTTAAACGAGATCTGTGAAATCGATCGCTCTGGGACTTAAAAAGAGAGGCCAAAATTCAAGCCAGTGCAGAGTCCTGAAAGCACAGCATAGGAGGCTTCCACCAGCCTCCACTTGTCTGGGGGCAGGGGTTTGCCTAGCCCAGTTCATTTTGAGGTGATGAATTAGAGAAGTCCACTTCCCCTGAGTCTTTCTTGTCTACCTGGGGCATCCTTGCCTCCATCTTGCCCATGAGCCAAGTGTCTTGACCCTTCTGCATGTTTAAGCTGGTGTTTTCTGCATATCTACCATGTACCTAGCACAGTGGGGTGGGGATATAATGAAAATGGCTTAGCACATTGGAGCAGACTCTGACCAGCCTGTAAAGATAACAAAATAATGAGGCTCTCACCCCTCCTGGCCCCACCTAGCCCTGGGAAGCCCCTCCCCTTGCCTCATCCAGCACCCCTTTGGCAAGAACCAGATCAACTCCTTCACACTTGGGTGTAAATAATACTGCACCCCTGGCCTTGGTAATGGGAGCAAGACCGCACTTGGCGAACACCTGAACCTCCTTGCCAGCAGAGCTGTGATGTTCGAATTACTAGTCTGCCCTGTTCACAAATGTTTTCGCTTATTCGCCATTCCCCTTAAACAACATTACTTCATTGTGTTTCACTAAGAGTTTATTTGAGCACATCTAAGACCTTCATCATTTTATTAAAATTGTTCTTAAGTGACGTTGTTTTTTTCACTTTATTGCTTCATATTTAAAAAGGCTAAACGTTCCTAGTTATAGCAGCTGTCCCATGTCTCTGAAAGCTGTCCCTCCCAGATGCCAATCAAAACTATCCCTTTTGAAGAATTAATATGCCCTTATGGATTTAGTTCTCAGTCTATATTTCCAATATACTTCTATCTTCTATGACTGACTTTTGTGTTCAAGACTTAAGATAGGGATTGCAGTTGGCTGCTCCCTAGAGGACAGAGAAGAAGGCAGCCTGTTCAGCAGGGCTTCGCACCAGGGCAGGGAGCAGCCAGGGCTCCTGCTGCAGCGCCTCCCAGATGAAGGCTTCACTCCACTCCTGCCCCCACTCCAGTCCTGTGTCCCGGGTCTCACTACACAGCTGACACAAACTCCCCTCTTTGGACTCAAAAGGCCTCCGCTTTTGTTGGGGCCAGAATATTTCATCAGTGCTGATGTAGTAGCTAGGAGGAAGATTCTGGCCTGCCCTCCCTACCCTGATCTCTCAGCCCCCATGGGGCCATCCCTCCACCGCCTGGATGGATTCACAGCCAGGTTTGCTTGGAACTCTGATCCAGAGACCAGAACAGAGCACAGGGTTGGAGATACCCATATTCTAGGCTAAGGGACAGGCCAGGGTTGGAGAACAGGAGCTGATGATGATATTGCTCACTTCCTGGGGAGTGAAGTTAGAGCCTGCCATGGCCGAGGGCTCAGACTCAACTGTGCTGAGTTGGGCCTGCCGGGCAAAGACATGTTTAAGGGGGTGTGGGAGTGTGGAACTCTTCAAGGCCCACTTCAACACCCAGACATCTGTTCCATCCAGGCCCTCCACCTTAGAACCACTTCTAGAACAGCCTCTCCTCAAGGGCCCTGTGGTGGTGGGATGACCTCATAGAAGCCAGGAGGGCAGGTTCAGTCAGTGACTTCCTAGCTTCCTCTCTGTCTCTCTGCCATAAGGTACCAGAATCTTGCTGCTGACTGTGGTGGGGCATTGATCATAGGCAGGCTCTCAAAGTGCATGTGTTAGTTGCTCAGTCATGTCTGATTCTTTGTGACCCCCATGGATTATAGCCCACCAGTCTCCTCTGTCTATGGAATTCTCCAGGCAAGAATGCTGGAGTGGATTACCATTCCCTTCTACAGGGGATCCTCCCAACCCAGGGATCGAATTAGGGTCTCCTGCATTGCAGGCAGATTCTTTACCATCTGAGCCACTAGGGAAGCCCATTCAGAGTGGGGAGAATCAAACCATGCAATTAAGTGAGTGTGTAGTCAGGGGCTAGAGATGAGGCATTGATTGATTCATTCCCCAGCTTATCTCCTGCTGTGTGCCACACACTGAGGCATAGAGATCATCAAGGACGGCTTGATTCCCAGTCATGGAGCCTTCAGCCTCAAGGGAAAGGAGGGGACTGGGATTGCTGGTGGACAAGGGGCAGAGTGTAACTCTGCAGACTCCTCCCCTTAGGGGTTGGGGGCTGAGGCACCAGAGAGTGACAGAGCAGAAATGGAAAATCTCCTTGATTGGTGCCCATGGATGTCAGTCACTACTGACTGACCAATCATTGTAACTGGTGAGACTAGAATGAGACAGTTGGCCCCAGGCAGTTTCTGAGGCAATTGAGCTAGGGGTGTGGCCTTTTCTCCTTGGATTGGGATAGGAGCTGTGAAAGTGAAGTCGCTCAGTCAGTGTCCAACTCTTTGCAAGCCCATGGGCTGTAGCCCACCAGGCTCCTCTGTCCATGGGATTTTTCCAGGCAGAAATACTAGAGTGGGTTGCCATTTCCTCCTCCAAGGGATCTTGCCAACCCAGGAATCAAACCCACATCTCCTGCATTGGCAGGCTGATTCTTTCTGCTGAGCCCTTGGGAAGCCTGACTCAAAGAGAAAACTTTCCTAAATTACACAAACCCAACTAGGGCTCAGAATGGTCATCCCACACCCAGGGTATTCCAACCTTAACTTAAACTTAGTTCTGCTTTTTGGAGACCACTGATGTCAGAAACTCTGGGAAAGGCAAAAAGGGAATGGTTGAAGCTCCTCCTATATATCAAAGAGTGAGCCAGACACCTTCCATTGTGTAGTCACCACCCTTGCCCTGTAAGGCACAGGTAGGAAAGCCCAGAGAGTTCAGATAGCTAGCTCCTTCCCTGTACACTCTGCTGCCTCTTGGTTAATCTCCTGTGGTTCCCTCGGGCAGAAGCACCATGGTGGAGGAAGCTATTTCCTCTGAATAGCTTTCCCCACCTATCCTCTGAGGGTTGTATGTAGCAGGGCTCTGGGGCTGCCCTTCCAGAGGTGCCCCCATGAGTTGCACCCACAGTGGAATAGGGCAGTGTGTTCCCTGTGTGAGATACCGTGGCTCCAAGAGTCCCAGTGGAGGCCTGCAGCCAGCCCGTGAAACTGCTTTGAATTTGAAGGGGTTGTGACAGAATGTGGTCCACCAGAGAAGGGAATGGCAAACCACTTCAGTATTCTTGCCTTGAGAACCCCATCAACAGTATGAAAAGGCAAAATGATAGGATACTGAAAGGGGAACTCCCAGGTCAGTAGATGCCCAACATGCTACTGGAGATCAGTGGAGAAATAACTCCAGAAAGAATGAAGGGATGGAGCCAAAGCAAAAACAATACCCAGTTGTGGATGTGACTGGTGATAGAAGCAAGATCCGATGCTGTTAAGAGCAATATTGCATAGGAACCTGGAATGTCAGGTCCATGAATCAAGGCAAATTGGAAGTGATCAAACAAGAGATGGCAAGAGTGAACGTTGACATTCTAGGAATCAGCAAACTAAAATGGACTGGAATGGGTGCATTTAACTCAGATGACCATTATATCTACTATTGTGGGCAGGAGTCCTTCAGAAGAAATGGAGTAGCCGTCATGGTCAACAAAAGAGTCTGACATGCAGTACTTGGATGCAATCTCAAAAACAACAGAATGATCTCTGTTTGTTTCCAAGGCAAACCATTCAATATCACAGTAATCCAAGTCTATGCCCCAACCAGTAACGCTGAAGAAGGTGAAGTTGAACGGTTCTATGAAGACTTACAAGACCTTTTGGAACTAACACCNCCTCGTTTAAGGGACCAGAGGAAGGAACGCTGCCCTGGGGCTGAAGAAATGCACTGGACTCTAGTTGCCAGAAGATGCCGGGCCAGAGGGATGGGAGTTGTAGAGCAAATGCCCAGTGCTGACCCCAGGAACTGGACTCGGAGAGACTGAGGCTGAGGGAAGCAGGGGGGACTAGTGTGGAGGGAGAAGCCGGGCAAGGTGAAGGAAGCCTTGTGCCCATCTTGTTACTGCATTTCGTGTTCAACAGCTGCTCCCGAGTCCCTTCTTTGTCAAACACTGAGCCAGGCAGGGTCTCAACAGGATACCAAGATGAGCAAGATGTGGTCTTTGTCCTCAAGGAGCTCTTGGCCTAGCTGGCATGACAGCCAACCCAAACCCAAGGTCAGGGTGCAGGGAGAGCATGAGGGGAAGAGAGCAGAAGGCCAGCTCTGAGAGTCACAGGAGCTTCACAAAGGCAATGGTTTTGAAAGACGAGGCCTGGGCAGCGATGAGTCAGAAGGACCAACGTGTCTGGGGCTTCTGAGCTCTGCTGGGTGTGCACAAAGCAGCATGATGTGGGAGAGGGAGAGGGTGGGATGATTTGGGAGGATGGCATTGAAACATGTATAATATCATATATGAAACGAGTCGCCAGTCCAGGTTCAATGCAGGATACTGGATGCTTGGGGCTGGTGCACTGGGACGACCCAGAGGGATGGTACGGGGAGGGAGGAGGGGATGGGGTTCAGGATGGGGAACACGTGTATGGCACTTGTGGAGGATTCATGCTGATGTATGGCAAAACCAATACAATATTGTAAAGTAATTAACCTCCAATTTAAATAAATAAATTTATATATTTTTTTAAAAAGGCAGCATGATGGAGGGCCTTTCCTTCTAGACCACATGAAAGGCTTGTGTTCAGATCCCACTGTGCCACTGAGTAGCTATATGTAACCATTTTGCCCCTCAATTCCCATACTATAAAATGATGATAATATTTTTAAATTCATGTGGCTATTGGGAAGGTTTACTGTGCAAGAATATTGTCAAGTGACATTTTCCTATTCTTTTCTCTGACAGGGATGGGCCACCATCCAGTCTGGGCAGTGAGTTGCGTCTGGGAGTCGGGGGCAGGAGGAAGTTAGGAGTCCATCAAGTTCCTCAACCTGCTCAGGATAATGACCCCCTCCACCCCCATCCACCTACAATCCAGAGACTTTTCAAAGCATGTTTCCCATCTCTTCCTCAGCATAGCTAGGCAAGGCTAAGTAGGGCAGAGGCCTTTGTTTCCATATTTCAGAAGAGAAAACTGAATGGCTTGCCCAAGACCACAGAGCTTGCTAGTGGCTGAGCTTGGGTATAAATCAAGGGGCTGCATATTCTTAACCCAAGGCTCCTCTGTAAGATCAGTGTTTCCCAGAGAGTGGGTCCTATAAGTGGGCGGCAGACCCAGCATTAAATGGCATTGAATCCTATCAGGAGAAGGTGATTTCCTTTCAGTTATTTCACTCCACATTGAGGAAAGTTTCCATGTGGGGCTTCTGTGTGGCTGAAACTTGCTGCTGCTGCTGCTGTTTGTTTGACAGAGGGAAATTCTAGCCCCAGTCTTAGTGTGCTGGCTAGAATGTGCCTTAGTTTCTTGCTGGAAATCCATAGCGTTGTTGTTTCATTGTATTTTTTCAGCTATGTTCTATTTGTGCCAAGGGATACAAGTTTTCCATTTAGTGTAACATAAGTAAATGGGTTTTGGAAACATATTTTTTGTTTGCTCTTTTGCAAAAAATCAGTGGCACAGGGGGTTATTCAGATTGTTTAATTGCATGTCTGCTGGTCTATAGAGCTTCCCTCCTGGCTCAGCAATAAAAGAATCCACCTGCAGTGCAGGAGAGATAGACTCTATCCCTGGGTCAGGAAGATCCCCTGGAGAAGGAAAAGGCTCCAGTATTCTTGCCAGGAAAACCCAGGACAGAGAAGCCTGGCAGGCAGAGAGTCGGACACAACTGTGCGACCGAGAGGCACGCACCGCTGCCTTGTAATGCCTAGAGTCTGGGAAACATAGTTGCAGGTCCCCAGGTAGGACGCTCCCTGGTACCTTTCTTCTCCCAGACTCCTAGGCAACACCAGTGGCTCCCAAATTCCAACTGGGAAAGAAGCCTGGAAAAGTATCAGCATTCGCGGCGGCTGCTCCCCACACCGCGTGGAAGAATCCACGTTGTCAGAGAGCTGTTGACGTCAGGCGGTGCGGGTTTTTGTAAGACCTCTATTTAAAATTCCCCAGAAATTAAAGCAGCAGGGTTTGGAGGGAGGGATGCCCTAGACAAATTGCGGAGTGGGTTTGTCTTGTTTATGGACATGGTCTTTAAAGTTGAGATTGCCCCTGTTTTTTATTTTTTGCGCCAGTTCAAGAGGGGCTGAACTCAGCTAGAAGGGAGGGGATGGTTGTCCATCTAAGGCTTTTAGTTGAAACCAACTCAATTCTGGGATCAAGAAGCCTCTGTTTAGCCAAGAGAGAAAAGAGGGAAAGTATACAAACTCACTCGTGTATACTTCGTCTTGGAGTAAACTAGTTAAAAGAATAAGAACAACCCCTTATATTTGAAATGACTGGTGTAACAGATACAGAGGGTTCCTTCAGCTTTTTCCTCCAAGCTGGATATACATACACACGGCAGACACATTGCCAAGTGGCCCCTATTTCTTTCTTTCTGATCCCCCAGCACAACCCTGGTAAGTCCCTGCTACTTAATATCCTCATCTCACTAATGAGGACACTTCATTGTCTTTCGTCAGGTGTTTTGGATGACCAAGTATCATTCTAGCCTACAGTCTTTTTCTTAGAAATGTCACCCACACGACACCATGGCACAGGAGATGCTTTTAGATGACACGGAGAGGCAGTATGTTCCACAACACATGGAAAAAAACAAAAAGCCTCCGTCTTACCTTGTTTTGTTTCTCTGACAAGCCTGATTTACCTCAGCTCGATGGTCAGCTCGGACTCTCTCTAACAAATCTCCTTCTGTAACGAAAAGGAAGCAGTCTCTAGACGTGGCCTCTTCAGTCACAGCACAGCGCAAACTTACTCTCTTGTTTTGTTCTCTGTAATTTCATGGTTGGGACCAGTGGTCCTAATTGTTTATTCACGGTGGCAATCTGAAGTTTCCTAAACAAATTATTTTCTTGAAGTTAAAAAAAGAGGGGAGAACTGCTTTAAATATATATTTACTATGTGAACCACAGTATACGTAGTCCTAGGATATGGCCAAAATCAGCCAGTGGTGTGGAAATATCTGAGGTTTGAGAAATGCTGATCCAAAGTCATTCTCTCCTGGCAAAGACCTCAGATGAGATCTTGTGCCAGAAAACTCTGTCAGCTGGGTGGGCTCTGAGAGGGTGAGGGAGAGGCTGCCTAGAGACAGAGGCAGAAATCTACCTGTTAGCCCCTTCCTCGGGGTGTGGCAAGAGGGGGGAAAGCCATGCCCATGACTCTTCTGAGAGCTGGGCCCGCTTGGTGGAGACCAGCAGAATGGAGGAGAAGCAGATGAAAGGACTGGTTTCCTGGTTCATCTGTCAGATGGAGATTTAGGGGACCTAATGGAAAAAGCAGGCGGCGCTGGCCTCTTTCTGCAAAGGTAGCGACAAAGAGTCATTTTTAAACTGAGCTGAGGGGATGCTGTGCTAGGAGTCAGGCCTGAGGACCAGTCCTGGACTGCTCCTTGTAAACCAGGCATCTGGGTAAGTCAACCCAGTCCAGGTGCTTGCTAATCCTAGTGCAGCCTAGGGTTTCACAGGCGTACTCTCTACCCTATTCCAAACTCCAGGACCCTTCTCATCCTCGCTGCCAAGTAGGATGACCCTTACAACCCAAGCGCCCGAGACACTCCCAGCTGGCACCTAATATTTGGCATAATTATGAATAACACCCCGTGTACTCCAGAAAGTTCAGATAGTGAATTATAAGACCGTTGTTCTAAGCCGTGTCCTTTGGTCTCTCCACTTACTATAATACTTTTCATCTTGTCAGATTTGACCTGTCATTACCATCTGCTGAGATCTGTTTTGGCTCCTGATCCTGGCACCACTTTTACTAAATGAGACGGTGCGGCCAGCACAGCCTCTGTCTTCATACTATGACTGATTGAAACATCCAGTGGCACAGGTTCCCAGTGGGTGTAGCCAGTAAGCCGTCAGATCCTCTCTGGATGTAACCTCTGTGGTCAGCTATCAGCTGAGTCTACTACTGCAGCCCTGCAGCCCCCAGCAGGACCACGAGAGCCCCAAGGTCTGGGTGGCTCAGCTCTGACGTTTCCCAGACCCTCCAGGCCAGCATTCACATCTGATCAGAATCCCATGTGGTCTGGGCCCCATCTTTCCTGCTGTTTGTGCTCAGCGCTGCCTTGGTCATGCGCAGAACTGCTCTCCAGCCACCCCTCAGGGAACCCAGATTTCCCTTCGTCAGGACCCACGTTGAGGTCCCTCTACTCTGGAATCTGACTCCCGCTTGAGTGTTGAGATCATGGCTGACTCTGTGTCCTTTGGCCTTGCTCCCACCTCCCTGGCTTCCCAGGTTGCTTACGGTGGCCTGGAAGGTTCTCGGCCTGCTGAGAGCTCGCAGAGGGCAGCTGTCTGTGCCATCTGCATCTCCACGTGGGGCTGAGCCTCGGACAGGTGCTCTTCATACCCCCTTCCGCAGAGAGCCCCGAGGCATGCACCCTTGCTCAGCCTCTCGGAACCTCCTCTTCCTTACCCCGCCTCTTGCCTGGAGCAGCAGGGGAAATACCCTTTTGCTGTCCTGAGCCCTTTTTCAGGGGTCCACCTGTGAGGCTTGAACCTTTCCATGCTGGTTCTGAGCGGTCCACAGCCTCCTCCTCTGTTTTTCTTGCCGCCGCCCTCCCTCCATCTGAATGCCTCATTCACCCTGCAGAGCCACGTCTCACCCACCATCTACATCACTTATACTCATATTAGAAAAATGCCTTTTTGTATCTCCTGTCGTCCTGAGCCGCCTCTGCTCAGGAACCTCTGGCCACGGCTCACACAGCGGTGCTCTGTGAGCGGATGGAGGACAGAGATGTTGAAGGCGGTTGCCCCCTGCACTGTTGTCTGGGAAAGTTCCCCCCGTGAAGCATGGTGAATATTACTGGTGAGGGCCACGTGGACTCGCCGCCTTGCCTGTCCTGTTCCTTCCACCAGGTTTCCGTCTTCCCCTGGCTCCTTCCCTCCAGATTTAATCTGAGGTTCAGTTCCGGCCTCCTGTCTTCTAAGTGTTCTTCCTGACTACTCAGTTTCATCTCTGGTATCTACAGTTTCTTCAAATGATGCATCAGCCAGCACTGTATGTATGTCATGGAACAACCTGGCTCCCCCTCCCTGTCCCCAACCCATACCAAGCACAGAACGAGACCTTCAGTAGAGACTTTCTAAGGTTAAGGCCAAATGGCAGTGACACCAAGAGGCCCTCTTTCCATGGGACTCCAGACACCTAAGACCACCTGCCTCCCTGCCCACCATGACACCAATCCTTGAGGTCTTGGTTCTTTAAAATTCACCATAGTGTGCACTAAAGCTTTAGTAATAGCTCTTCAGTGCATCTTGCTAGGCACCCGGCACTGTTCTGAACGCTTTTCGTAGATTTATTCATCCACCAACACAGTGAGATGTAAGTGTACTGTAGGTCCATTTTACAGATGAGGAAATTGAGGTGATTGCTATAAACAGCAGAGCTGGGGTCTGAATCCAGGCAACCTCCTCTAGAGCCCTTGCTTCGAGCTGTGGTTCTCCTCTAGCCGTTATTTTAGAGTGCACCCCCTTGGCTTGCCCGGACCCAGCGCTGGGCTTTTGGGCCCATCCAGTGGGGTGGGCAGGCTGGAACAGGGTTGGGGGCGGGGTGGCAGTGGCCCAGCGCTCGCTGTCTGCTTGCCACAGACTCCACAGAGCCTTCCAAACAGTGACGTAGCAGCCTGTGCTAATGGTCTTGGAATTCAGGCCTCAGGCGCCCAGGGAAGGTTCTGGGGCCCTCGTGGCCTGAGAGCCCCCTTTGGGGGAGGGGGAGGCCATAGGCAAAGAGAGGTGGGTGGGTGTCGGAGGTGGGACAAGAGGAATAGGTCAGGTAGGAAGGCAGGGGTTGTGGGGGTACACTGTGGGAGGGAGGGTTCCCACCCGTTCCTGTTTGCTTTGGACCGCGGAGGCCACGTGCTGAGAGCTGGAGTGTGTCTTGGCAACAGGCCGCAGTGACAGAGCCTTCTGACCAGGGGAGGCCTGGCCCAGGGTGGCTGCCTTTCGTTGTTCTTAAAGGCACAGCATGCCATGGACGGCCTGCATTTCCCACGTCTCTGCCTGCTCTCAGGTAGGAGGCTCAGATCTGCCCCAAGGTCATGGGAAGGGCGTCAGGGCAGAAGTGGTCCCTTGGGTCTCAGCCTTGTGCCAGTTGTAGTGTGGCCAGATGGGCAGGGCTGGTGAAATGTGCCAGGCCAGGCCCCTTTCAGCCCCCTTCCTCCTCAGCATCTCCCTCCATCTACCACCAAGTAGCCCCAAATTCCTCCTTCTCTTCTCCAAACTGCTCCAAGGAAAGAATAGGAGAGTGCAGGGACATTTTGGTCTCACGAGGGGGCCAGGGCCCGAGGCGAGGTGTACACAGAGAATGGAGGCAGATGTGTGAGGCCTGGACTCTGCCTCTGCTTCTAGCTCCATCACCTCCCTCCCGCCGTGGATGCGGAAACCCTCCGAGAAGGCCTGGCATGCAGCAGCACTCCACAGATGCCAGCTGTGGGTTAGACCACGTGAAGGACCTGGAGGGAAGGGAAAGGCAAGGCTCAGAGGTCACCTAAAAGCTGCTGTGTTCCAAGCTCTGCCCCACCTGTCTAATCTTGCCCGCTGCCCTCCGAGTGGGCACCCAGGGTGGGTGGGAAGCAGCCCTGCCCCCTCGCTGGCCACAGCACCAGTGCGCAGGTTGTGTTTGCGTCCATCCTGGGTGCCGTTCAGGGGCAGATGGGGAAGGAGAGCCTGCGTCCTGAGTGAGGTTGCTCTCTGCAGCATCCCCGTGCCTGGAACAGGGCCTAGCGCAGAGCAGAGGCGCAGTAAAGGCTGGTTGTTGAGTGCACCACGTGTCCCCGATACACCACGGGCCCCACAGGATGCCAGGCATCCCTCTGGGTGGCACGCACTGCCCTGGTGTTATAAGGCTCAAGGAGGTCAGACCTGTTCCTGGTCACCAGTGAGCTCGAGGTGAAGCCAGGATTCAGACGGAGGTCTCTGTCTCAGAAGAGGGGCTATAAGAGGTGCCTGTGGACTGCGTCCTGGGGTGAGCAGGACGGGAAGGATGGGGAGACTCATGGAGGACCGCACCTTAAGGACACATGGGAGCTTCAGAGGGAGAGGAAGGGAGCAGGGTCCCCCGCCCCCAGCAGCGGTTTTGTCCCAGGCTGAGCTGTGAGTGACCTCAGAAGGCTTTATTAATGTCCTAATTGTGTGCAGCTGGCCTCCTCTGGCCCTAATGAGCTCATTATCCACTCTCATTAAGGAGACCATTGTGGCCTGGTCACCCTGGGGACAGCAGTGGCCTGGGGGTGCCCGCCACTTCCTGCCAGGCTCAGGTCCCTTGTAGGGGGCTTCCCGTCCCTCACCCTTCATCCAGGTCCTGCCATCCCTTCCGTCTGTCTGTCTGCATCTCTGACTCCTGTGTGTGTGTGTGTTTCATGAGAGAGAGAATCTGTCGACTCTTAAGTTTCTTGCCCCCGCCCCCCACTCCACCCCTCCCCCCATGCCCGCCCTGAGGAG